>JADKXX010011005.1:0-10256 GCA_017310255.1 Butorides virescens | reverse complement strand
CGGGCGGCTCCAGGCGTGGGGGCAGGCGTGCTGTGGTGGGCACAGAGTGGGTGCCTTGGCTGTCCCCAGGCCTTCGTGTGGGTCGCGTGTGCGTGGACAGCCCCTCCTCTGTGGAGAGCCTTGGGTAGCTGGGGATTTCCAGACATGGAAGCTGTTTCTCCCTCCAGGTTTTATTGTCAGAGAAGCCGGTGGGGAGCGCCCCTGGCTGGGCGCAGCTCCTTTGGCAGATGCTTGTGCCCCCCTCTCGGCCCCGAGGTCTGATTTGTGCCTTTCCTCCCACCCATGCTGTGCTGCCAGCTCTTGGGAAATGGGGGTGTGGAGGGTGGGTGGTTTTTCCACAGCTGGGAAGTCAACCTGTCAGGGATTTGTGTCTTCCTGGTTCTTGCAGTAACAGTGTTTTGGGGTTGGTTTTTTTTGTAAGTAAATATTTTTTCTAAGGACACTGTCCCAAGGAAGGTGCAGCATTTAGCTCTGATTGTGTGGATTGTGTCTGTCCTGAGCCAGGCGTGTGGCAGCTTTCAGACGAGGAATGGGCCTATTCCAGGGTGAAGCAAGCAATGGGGATGCCCAGCCCGTTCTGTTTAAGGCAATCAGGTGAAAATGTGTGGTTAGAGCTGTCTGCGTTGCTTGCCCTTGTGATTGCAGTGCTCCCCTCTAGTGCTCTGCAATACTTCTGCTGCTTGGCTACCTCAGGTTTATCTTTCTGTAAACTGATGCCCCACTTTGCAATTGTTTCTCCTTGATTCTTTACAAATTTGAAAATTCTCTGTTCAGGTCTCTCTACTTCCTTCTCCCCACTGTCTCACAGAACCGTATTTGACCGCAGGTGCTGCAGAGTCTGTTTCCTCCCCGTGGTGAGGAAAATACGGACATAAAAAAGAAATAGTGATTCTGAAAATGCCTTTCTTTGTTCTCATTTTCACATTCGATTGTGGGTTCTTAAATGAGGTGAGTTACTCTGAGTCTTAGCAACCCCTTGTTTGCATCCCTGTGCTCAGGGGGTGCATCAGAAACTCTGTTTGGGCATGGCTTCTGTCAGAAGAGTAACCACAGCCCTTTCTGACAAATAGCACATGGGTGAGTTCCTCAGCCATAGCAGAAGGGTTTCTGTTTGCATCTGCAGGAATTGAGGAGCAAGCCCTGCTGACAGAAACCCTCAGGAGAATGGGAAGAGTGGAGAGAGAAGAATGGATCCGTAGAGTTGCGCTGCTTTACCCCAGATGGTGTCAGACCTCCTGGCACGGTGACCCTGGGCAAGGGTGCTCTCGGGGTGTTCTCTAACCTTTTCCAGTACTCACCACCCAATGGCCCTGGGGGAAGGGCAGCCCCCCTCTTCTCTGTGCCCCCCAGGTCCTTGTCACGCTGCATAACCTCCTGCTGCGCAAACAGAAGGGGCCGTTGGTCGAGTTCTTGAGGGAGGCTGGTGTGGGCACGAGGAAGATCCCGGGAGCAGGCGTCATTCAAGTCATCACCGGGGTCTGTAGGGAGCAGAACGGGAGCGAACTGCTGCCGCCGGTGCCACGTGCCCTTGTGTGCAGCCCCAGGGTGATTTGGGGGGGGGAATGGCGGCAGCTCAGCCAGGGGCCCTTTCCCTTGCCTTCCCCTCAGAGGACGACTCCCACCGCCTGGAGAGCTGGATGGGAAAGAGAGGGCAAGGATGCAAGAAGGGTGCTGTCATCCAGAGCGGGCCGTGGGAAGGAGGGTGCCCATTTCCTCATGGTCTCCAAAGAGAGTCGCTGCTCAGTGCCGTGGCTGCCCAGATCCTGCTGCAGGCGTTGAACTGGCTTTGCGTTTGCCAGTGCCGATACTCAGCCTTTCCCCACCAGCCTCGTCTCTATATTCCCCTTGCGCTGCCTTCCCGCACGTATCTGTGCAGCGCTGATCTCCCTGAGCCTCACTTCCCACAGGGTGCAGCGGCACAGAGCTGTGAGGAGCACGCTCAGGTCTATGAGGGTTTGGCAGTGCAGGTGTTAACTGATCCTCTAGTCCAAGCCCAAACCAGCCACCTCACAACCCAGGGGGCTGGGAAGTGTGGCATGTTAACAGCCAAGAGGTCTGCAGAAGGCGGCAAAAGCCCAGTAAAGTCCAGTAAAGGTGTTAATGCTTAAACCCGGGCCATGCCAGGGCAGGTGAACACTGGGTTCTGGGATGAGCCGGAGGGCGCAGGAAGGTCCTGAGGGGACATAAGGGCATATGGGGGCCTGGGGGCACCCCAAGAGGACCCATGGGCCAGTGGCAAGTTGGATCCCTACCCCCACAGCGGAGGCCTGCCCCTCCCGGCCCAGGTGCCGCGTCACAGTGGGGCCCTTTGTGACCCCGCTCTGTGACACCCCACGGCACCATACACAGCCAGCGTGGCCACGGCCCTGCAGTGTCTGACAAGACAGTGACGGGACAGGGCAGGAGCGTGGAGCTGGCGAGGAGACCTCAAGCACAGCCCACATCTTTCCCTGCCGCCCCGGCAGCCCTGCGGTGCCGAGGTGTTTCCCTGCAGCTGCACCGCGCCTCCCCCCCATTTTCCTCTACTTTTGCAAGATGGCGGAGAGACCCCCCAGCCGCCCCAGGGTGGCCTGGGCGGAGGTGGGGCCTCCCCAGGAGAGCAGCTCTCGGCCGCAGGCCTACGAGGTGACCGTAGTCCAGCCGCTGCAGATCGGTGAGTGAGGGGCCCCCAGGGACGGGCAGGGTGGGGGCCAGCACGCGCGACCGGCTCGGCGCTGGGATCCCGTGTCCTCGGCACACCGGCAGCAGTGGTCCTGTGGGCAGGGGGCACGGCGGTGCCTGAATGCCAGGGCTGCTGGGGGCTGGGAGCCGGCCCCAGCGCAGCCTCCCTCCTCAGCCATGCCGGCTGTAAAGCTCTGTCACTGTTTGGGAAGCTTGCTGGCAATGAAGCTGTGTCCTACTGACTCTTCTGGGTTTTTCCTCCATCTAGGTGAGATGCTGGCAGAGGATAATCCAGAGCGCCCAGAGCTCCAACCAGGACAGGCTTCTGAGGGCACCTGGTCACTTCCTTCACTGAGCAGCAGCAGCGACATGACCACGGTAACGAACTTGCCCCTTGCTGGGACTCTTGTCTGTGGCATTGGCAGGAGGCTTCTGTGAGCAAAGGGGCCAAGAATCAGCAGGGTTGGCATGGCCTCACTGTCCCTGGTGACAAGGTTCCTGCTGTCCCCGAGCAGGGACTATCCGAGGGCGGCTCTCCAGTGTCCCAGCAGCAGCTCCAGCCCTCCTGGCCAGCAGGGAGCCCTGGTTCTCTGTAGGGCCAACGCACGGTGCCCATGACCCCAACCCTCCTCCCTCACCCTGGGGACACTCTGCTTTCATCCTCTTCCCTGCAGAGACTGCAACCCCTGCTGCCAGCTTTCCTGCAGGCACTGCTGACAGCACTGCCAGGCACCTCTTGACAGAGCTCTTTGCGCTGCTTAGCCAAGCAGCACCAGCGGGGTGCTCGGCGTGACGTGTCTTCCCTCCCTTCCTCCCTCCCATAGGTGTTGGGAGAACACCTCCAGCCTTCTCAGAGGACAGACGTTCTCCTCGTGGCCATTGAGGCCTTGAAAGCAGATGATGTCTACGACAGGCAGATGGGCAGCGATGTCCTGGACATGGCTGTGAGAGACCCTGCCTCCTGGCTGACAGATGTAAGTGCCCTGTGGCTGGATCACCCTGCCTTTGAGCCCTGTCAGGCCTTGTTCCTCCCTCCTTCCCTAGCCCAGCTCTCTCGGGCACCTGAGGCCGTTTCAAGGCAGCGGAGAGAGATGGGCAGTGGTTGCAGTGGCAGCTGGGGGAATGGCTGCACTCCAGTGGCGGCACCGTCCCCTCCAGGTGCCAAAGCTCATGAGGTACATCCACAAAAATGTGGAGTGCATCCGCACGGAGCCAGCCCGGTGCAGCCTGGACTCGCTGCTCCTCCTACTGATGGACCGGTGCCCCAGGGAAGTGGTCAGGAGCCTCTTGCAGATCTCTCCAACATGTGACAGGTACTGACCCCAACAGCCTTGAGGGCTTATTTTCTGTGGGGAGAGGCGCCCAGAGACTCTCTGGCTGCCAGACCCATGGCAAACTGCAGGACATCCCTGCGGAGCGGAGCCTTCCATCCTACCACGCTGCCCAGCCCCAGCGGGTCATCCAGGTGTGCAGCAGCCAGAGCTGGCCAAGCCGGAGCCCCGCCACCATGCCTCTCCCAGCCCCGTGGGGAACACCACCTCAGCCGCCTCCTACTGGCGTAGGCAGGGTCCCCGGGCACCCCAAGTGAGGGGGGTGGGCAGGGGCAGGGCTGCAGCACAGCCTGGGCCCAGGCACGGTGCAGTGGCCGAGGCAGCTCTGCTGACCAAGTGCTCTGGGTCGCAGAGCCGCCCTGGCCATGTGGGAGGTGATGATCTCCGTGCCTCGGGCTTTGACGAGTGTCTTGAGGGAGCTGGTCAGCGTGCTCGAGGACCAGCGGCTGCGCAAGGTGTTCAGCTGTGCCGCGGAGGACGCCTGCATCTACCCCTTGGCTGTGAGTGACCATGCTCACCTCCACGCTGCGCCTGCCTCCCCAGGGAACCAGGCACAGCCCCCCTGCCCCGTTCTGTCTGCCTCCAAATGGCCACCTCCTCCAGTACCTATGGACGCAGCCCCTTAGGGCCAGCAGGGACCTGCCCAGCACCAGCCAGACCCTGTGCCCGACACCTGGGCCCACCCCGTGCTGTTTTGGCCCCGGTGAAAAATGACGAATGTTGCAGCACTCTGCTTCTCCCCTGCCTGCATGCCCCTGCCCTGCTCTGCAGCCAGGAAACCTGGGGCAGGGGCAGAGGAAGGGGCAGAAGCCAGAGCCAGGCCGATTTCTGGGCCTGGGGCAGGGGCACAGCCTCTGCACAGGCTGAGGGGGCTTCAAGTCTGGGGTGAGGAGACGCTCGCCACCACCTGCATGTCATGCCAGCGCGGTGGAGGGAGCCCTGCGGGCTCTGCCGGTCTCTCACGCTGTCTTTGTTTTAGCTGCTGCTCCTCACTGACGTTGAAACCGAGGAGTTTGCTGCCCTGTACGAAGCCCAGAGGTACCTGAGGAACCCAAGCCTGGTGCTGCTCTCGTTGGTGCTCAGGGGCCTCATCACGATTTCGGAGTCACCTGAGATGGTGAGCAGGGTGTAGTCAAGTGGAGCCATGTTGGCAGCGGGGGGGCTGAGGTGGTGGGAAATGGGGTGGCTTGGCCTTGGCTGGGAGTCAGAAAGTGGGGTGAGGGCTCCAATCACCACCCTCCCTGCTACGGAGGGGGCTGGTGGGTGCCTGGGGAGCCCTCCAGGCACAGGCATACCGATCCATGTGCCCCTTCAGGCCGGTGGGAAACGGGTGGCTGAGCAGGGGACACTGCTCTCCTGCACTCCCTTCCCTTCCCTGTGCTATCCCCACATCCCCATCAGCGGCCACTGCCTGACAGGAGGCTGCTGCAGTGACTCCCGTGCCACCTACTGGGAAGCTGGACGGGAGGCTGGTGCTCAGCCACCAGGGCGTTCCTGCCAGGGTGGTCCCTCACTGCTTCACCGTGAGGAAACTTTGTTCCACACAGGCAAGAAAAATACTGGTCCTGCTGCCAGACATCATGGAGGCCCTGCAGGATTACAATGCTGATGCCAAGGTGAAGGCCTTGGTGTTCCTCAGGAACATGATGGGTCACATGAAGAGGAAGGAGGCCAGCCTCATGGCTCTGCAGCTGGCGGAGAAGCTCCTGCCCCTCGTTGATGATGTAAGGCTGCCGTGGGGGCCCAAGCCCTACAGGCGGGCGCTCTGCACAGACAGCTCCCTTCAGCCCAGCCCTGTGGGCAGCACTCGGGCAGGGCTCCCCTCCCGCGCCCCTGGCCTGGCCTTTCAGGGTGCTGGGGCCCTTCAGCTGTGGCTGCACGCCTGTCCCGCAGCCCCCGCGTTCAGGGCCCGACTCCAGAGCATCTGCCCTCGCATCAGCCACGCTAATGCCCTTGCTCACCGTGGGCAGGGAGCGGCTGTTGGTGAAGTGCCCCTGTCCTCCTCCCTACCAGGAGTCCAGCCAGGTGCGGGAGCTCTCCATCGGCCTCTTCAAAGACCTGATGAAGACTGTGGCGGGGAGGAAAAAGAGAAAGATGAAGAAGGCAGTGCGGAGGGTGCTGCTCCCACTGTGCCTCCATATGAATGACCAGGTCGACAGCGTGGCCAAGGTGCGGTGACCAGCGACCGGTGTTGCGGGGAAGGGCGTGCTGACACCACAGGGGTGGCCTGGGCATAAGGGGCAAAGGTTGCTGGACGTCAGAGTCTGGGAGTGTGTGTCCCCTCTGGGTCCCACTGCTCCCCTCCTGCCCTGCCCCCCGTCCCACCACTGCCTTCCTCCTTCCCCCTGCTGCCTGCTGTGGAGGTGGATGGGGAGCTGGGGTCCCCTCCCAGCCCTCCTCTCGCCATGCAGCCCTCCTCCAGCACAGCCCCGAGGAAGGGTCACTGCACCCAGCAGGGCCAGAGAACCTGGCACAGGCATTGCCCAGTCCTGCCCTGCCAGGTCCAGCAGGTCTCAGCAGCAGCCCGTGGCCCCCGGACACACCGAGTCCCTGCAGGCTTCCCAGCTGTCCCTGCTGGGGTGGGAGGCCAGGGCTTTGAGCCCCAATCCCTCTCCTCCAGCCCTGTGCCCAAGAGAGCCCCAGATGTTCAGGCCAGGGCATGTGCCAGCTCCCGGCGAGCTGGATGGTGCCAGGAATGAAGCCCTGCTCACCCAGGTCCCCCCCTGAATTGGGCCAGTGAACTTGCTCTGTGCAGAAGGGTGCAGCACACACCCCTGGGACAAGGGGGAGCGGTGGGAAGGGAGATGGAGCCAGAAGGGGACTGGGCTGGCATCCTGGGATCAAAGCTCTGCCCACCCAGAGCCTGGGCATGAAGGAGCTGGGGCAGCCGGGGCTGGGGAGCCAAGCATCCTGCTGGGGGGACTCCAGCCCTCACTGCCTACAGCCATGGGCCAACGCCTCCTTTGCTCTTCAGTCTGCCCTATCCCTGGCGGCAGCTCGGCAGCTCTTGAGGATCTCAGTCTGCTGGCCGGCAGTGTGAGATACCTGAGGTGGCGGCTGCCCCGCGCCCCTGCCCAGGGCACCAAACCCAGTTCGGGCTCTGTCCCCCACTGCCTCTCCCCATAAGGGTCAGGGAACAGCTCAGCGCCTGGCCGAGAGGAGGAGGATGCCAGGTCTCCTTCCCTGGGCTTTGGAGCCATCTCCCAGCCTCTGCTTCTCTGCAGGCCTCTAGGGACACCCTCCTCGCCTGTGCAGAGTTCCTGGGGTGGAGGAAGCTCCGGAACCTGATCGAGACAGACCAGACACACCTGATTGGAGAGTGCTTGGTGAGGATAACCCCCAAACGCCAGGGCTGGGCTGGGCGAGGGCTGCCCCACGTGCCCATGGGGAGGGCTGTGCAGCTATGCCCTGCCTCCCCTGTTCCAGCCCAGAGCCCACAGCCTGGAGCTGCATCCTCCTTCCCTGCCCTCAAGCACAGAGCCCCCAGGGGCTCTTGTCTGGGTCCGTCTTCCCTCCCTGCCCCCCAGGGTGCTAGACACAAGACCCTGGCACATACAAGCCCTGGCAGCGGGACAGAGGGGTCTCAGCACCCACCCCACCCCAGGCCCCCTGTGCCTGCAGCTCTCTCTGAACCTCAG
This sequence comes from Butorides virescens, assembly GCA_017310255.1. NCBI lineage: Eukaryota > Metazoa > Chordata > Aves > Pelecaniformes > Ardeidae > Butorides > Butorides virescens. Next base: position 2,626 of record JADKXX010011005.1, on the reverse strand, counting down.
CCTCACGGGGCTCCTGGCTGGGAGTCGCCAGGGAGGGAAGGGGGTGCTGGTAGGAAGAACTGGTCTGGATGGTGGGGAAGGGCCTGTACCAGCCCCGTGCCCTTGTGCTCTCTGCAGCTACAGCATGACAGGAGCAGGGTGGAAGAATACCTGCGTCAGAGCATGGGGTACCTGAAGAACACTCAGGCCGCCTTGCGAGCGGCGGCCGTCAGGTTCATCAGTGAGTCACAACCCCTGGGTCCCTTTTCTGGCAGCCTGGCCCCCGTGCCTGCCCTTGCACTGGCAGGAAGGGGCAGCCCTGTGGCTGCCAGAGCCCCAGCTGCCCTGTGCCAGGCCCCCCCACGCAGGTAGGCTCGCTGGGAGCCTTGCTCAGTCCCACCGCCCTCCGGTACTGTCCTGCTCTGGGGTCAGCCCTGCAGAGGGGGAGGAGGGCACGCAGACGAGCCGGCAGGGCCAGGGGCCGTGCTGCTGGGGGTGTGCTGGGCAGCAGAGGTCTGACAGAAGCTCTGTGCCTAGGGCTTGCCGCACGGCACGTGAGGAACCTGAGCAAGAAGGAGGTGTGGAATATTGGCAATGGTGAGCAGGGGCAGTGCTGGCTGGGGCTGGTGGGGCGGGGGACAGAGCCCGGGCAGGGTGCTGCCATGCCTGGCCCTGCTCCAGGAAAACACCTCGGGGGCAGAGGAGCACGTCAGGGGCACACGGGGCATTGCTGAGCAGCAGCTTCCAGCTGGTCTGTGTGTCTCACCTGCGCCTCCTGGCCAGGGAAAGAGATGGGTGGGGATAGCATAGTCTGGAGGGGATTCCTGGGGGTCTCTGTAGGCAGCGCGGGTTCATGTCTGCTCTGCTTCCTTCTCTTGTAGCCCTCCTGCCCTTGAGGAGAGACAATGAACTCTCCATCGGTGCCCTGGCAGCTGAGACCGTCTTCTTCCTGACAGAAGAGAGGCCACCATCAGCATGGAGCCTGTGGTCGCTGTGCTGCTGGCCCTGCTGAGCCGTTGAGAGATTAAATTCTCCTCTTGAAAATAGCTGTATTGGAATTTATTTTTTTTTTAAATAAACCTAAACAAAAAGCCCAGTCCCATGGTGTCCTTCCCATGGGGACCACCCTGAGTGTGCTGAGCACAGAGAGTGCCATTCCCGGCCTCGGCCACTGCCTGCAGGACAGCATATGCAGACCCAGGGTGTCCTTGCAACAAAGCCCCCGCTGCCCCCCTAGACCACGACACCAGGAGGGGAGGAGGAGAGAAGCTTTAACCCAACCTGCCCCTCCTGAGACATCTCAGGGCACAAAAAGGCACCCGTGCTCTGCCAAGCTGGCGAGTCGTTATTTGTCCCGGTATCAGAATCCTCTCCTGTACTGGGGCGCTGTGCTGGTTTGGGCTGGGATAGAGCTAATTTTCTCCGTAAGAGCTGGTAGGGGGCTGTGTTTTGGATTTGTGCTGGGAACAGCGTTGGTAACACGGGGATGTCAGCAGTGCTTACACAGCGTCAAGGCCTTTTCTGCTCCTCACCAGCAAGGAGGCTGGGGGTGTACAAGGAGTCGTGAGGGGACACAGTCAGGACAGCTGGCCCCAGCTGACCAGAGGGACAGTCCAGACCATATGATGTCATGCGCAGCAATAAAACTGGGGAAGAGGTTGGCAGGGGGGCTGCTGCTCGGGGACGGGCTGGGCATCGATTGATTGGTGGTGAGTAATTGCTTTCACAGAATCCCAGGATGGCCGGGGCTGGCAGGGACCTCAGGAGCTCACCCAATTCCCACCCCCCTGCCCAAGCAGGCTCACCCAGAGCAGGGGGCACAGGACAGCATCCAGGCGGGGGTTGAATATCTCCAGAGAAGGGGACTCCACAGCCCCCCTGGGCAGCCTGGGCCAGGGCTCAGGCACCCTCACAGTCAAGAAGTTCTTCCTCCCATTCAAGTGGAACCTCTTCTGCTTCAGGTTGTGCCCATGGCCCCTTGTCCGGGCGCTGGGCACCACTGGGAAGAGTCTGGCTCTGTCCTGGTGCCCCCCACCCTTGAGATATTTGTAGGTGTTGATGAGATCCCCTCTCAGCCTTCTCTTCTCCAGGCCGAACAAGCCCAGCTCCCTCGGCCTTTCCCCATAGGAGAGATTGCCCAGTTCCCCCATTTGCATCTCTTGTCTTTCTTGGGTGATATTTCTCTCTCGCTGTTATTTTCCTTTTCAGTAAGCTTTAAAAAAGAATATATCTTTATTTATTAAGCTGTTTTTATCTCAAGGCATGAGATTTCTCACTTTTACCCTTCCCATTCTCCCCCCATCCCACCAGGGGCAGTGAGCAAGCGGCTGTGGGGGGCTCGGTCACAGGCTGGGGTTAAACCCCAACAGCCCTTTCCCCACCCCTTATGCCACACCACTCACGTCAGGCTCGGCTCCTGCAACATCCTCCATTTTAGGGCTGAAATCCCCATTTTCAGGGTCCCTCCCTGCCTCACCTGACCCATGGCCTTTCCTCAGGGCCCACGGCTCCATCCCAAAGGCCCAAACCCAAGGGCAGAGCCGGTTCCTGGCAATGGGTGCCCAGAGGCCTGAGGGGAGCCAGGGGGCCTAGGACAGCCAATCACATTTGAGAAGGCGGGGTAAGGCTGGTGATTGACTGTAACCAG
>JADKXX010011004.1:0-53330 GCA_017310255.1 Butorides virescens | reverse complement strand
CCGTGGTAATAATCAGGTTTGCTAATGCAATTGCTGCTGCGATGCGAAAATCCTACTGGAAAATGTATTAGAGCAATTATCCGCCTCACTCCGCAGCCGGGTGTAGCATTAATATTCAATTTTGATGTGGAAGTCCTATTATGTTAATGACTTTGGTGACAAAAGTCGTTAATGTAAGACTTTTCCTTTATGGCGCAGCATTAGCCGGGGTGAATACCACCGCGACACCGGTGCGCCTGCTGGGATTGAACGGTGCACGCCACGCGGGTGGCGGGCCGGGGCGGCGGTACCGGGGGGGGGGGGAGCCGGGCTGGGCCCCCTCCCCTGGCTCCGCACGGGCCCTCGCATCCCGGGCTGAGCAGCCCCTTTCCCCGGTGCGCGGTGCTGCCTGCGCGGGGGCCGGCCGGTGTGCGGGGCCAGGCCGGGAGGGCTGCGCTGGGGGCACGGCGGCAGCAGGGCCGCGGCGGCAGCGGGGTGTGCCGGGGCCCCGGGGAGGGCGCGGGGCGGATTAGCCGCGCTGCAGCGCATCCGGCAGCGGCACTCCCTCTGCCGCAGATGCCCTCCTTTGTTCTCTCCCGGAGCCAGGGGAGATGCACCGGTGCTTCCCCGCCTGCCGGAGAGCGCGGCGGTGCTGGCCCCGGGGGTCACCGGCATTCCTGCCTCCCCCGGTGACAGCGGGGCTGCCCCCCTGCCCAGCTGCTGCGGTGCTGCTGCCCGTGGTTTGGGCAGCATTGCAGGCAGGCCTGGACAGACGGATGGACGGACGGGCGGCTCTTCCTCAGGCTGTGGCAGAGGCGTGTGGGCAGCCGGCCCTGGAGCTGCAGGCTGGTGGTGGGGGAACATTGGGGAGGGGGATGAGAGGCGCAGCCGGAGCCCAGCAAAGCCGGCGGCAGGGACAGCACCCGTGGATCTGCTCATCACCGGCCACCGCCGCGGCTCCCAGACAGGGACGGCAGTGCCGTGGCCAGCACAAGGCCGAGCCCCCCGCTGTGACAAACAGCATCCTGCAGCGCTGGAAGGGGCTGGAACCGTCCACGGGAGCGGGGAGCTGCCCGGGATGGTGGAAACAACCACGACCTTCATCTTCCCAGCAAAGGGCTCGTCTCAAGCAGCCGCGCTCGCTGCCACCAGCCTGGGAGTGACTTAATGCACCGGCTGTGCCGTGAGCGCGAGCTGGCAGCCGGTGGCCCTACGGCATGGGCATGCGGCCGGCCTGGGGCTGGGTGGGAAGCAGGAAATTTCTCACGGCCGAGGAGGGGCCGGCGATTCCCAGACACAGCCCAGGCGCGGGCTGGGATTTCCAGGTGGCCCCTCGGGATGCTCCGTGCGGTGGGCACTGGGCACAGCTGGGTCCCAGCACGCAGCCTGGCACATGGCTGCAAGTCCCGGCCCTGGGGGTCCGTTCGCGGCGCAGCTCCGGCTGCACGGGGAAGGGGGGGCTGCAGGCGGTTGGGCTTTGCTGCCCAGACCCCCCTCACCCCCCCGATGGCCCCCACGGACCCCTCCGCTGTGAGCCAGCAGGGCCACAGGCATCTGAGCACGGCACAGCCCCGGAGCCGCCTCCGCCCAGGGCCAGCCCGGGCCCGCAGCTCACCCGGGATGGAGCCCGAGGGACCCGGCCGGGGCGGGGGCCGCTCCTCGCCACGGCCCCCCGGGCCCTGCGGGGTCTGCCGGGACAGGAGGGTGCCGAGCGGCGCCGGCAGGCGTGGTCCGGTGTTGGCAGCGCATGGCCGGGCACGGCTCCCCGGGGCTGCTGGGGACGCGGCCCCTCCCGGGGGCACGGCCGGCTGCGGGGTGCCCGGAGCACCGTGCCCGGGGGCAGGCGGGCGGGCCGCGGGGGGCTGCGGCGGCCACGTCCCCACCCGCGGGCAGCGGCTCCGGGCGGAGCCCCCGGGCGAGGGAGCGGCGGGGCCGGGGGTGGGGACGTCCCGGGGTGTCCGGTGTCCCCGGGGCCGGCGGTGGCGGCTCCGCGCGCACGTGGCCGGGCCGGGCCATCGGCAGCCGCCCCGCCCCGCCCCTCCCCCCGCGCGCTCATTGGTCCGCACCCTCCCCCTCCCGCGCTCCCATTGGCCCCGGCGCCCTCTACAAACAAAGGCCGGCGCCCGCGGGGGGCCCGGCGCGCCGCCCTGATTGGCGGGGGCGGGGGAGAGGGGGCGGGACGAACCCGGGCAGGCCCCTCCCTCCGAGCCGCGCCTGTTGCCTTATAAGGGGCAGTGGGCGGGGCGCGCCCATTCATGCGCGCAGGGGAGGGGCGGCCCCGCCTCCTGGCTCCGCCCACGCTGGCGGCGCGCGCTCCGGCGGCGGGGCTCGGCCCCACGGTGCAGCACGGGCGGGCGCGGGAGACCCGGTAAGGCTCGGTACGGCCCGGTACGGCCCCGTGAGGCTCGGTACGGCCCCCCGGTGCATGTGGTACGCGCGGGTGTGACGTTGCCGGTGCGGGCGCGCGCCGTGGCCGGTGCGATGCGTTGTCCTGCGTGTGCGTGGCCGCGCGTAGATCCCTGAGTGCCCCCCATCCTTCCCCCCGCCCCCGCCGCGGGTGTCCCCCCCCGCCCCCGGTGCTGCGGCCCCTGCGTGCACCCCCACGCCCCGGTGCGCCTTGCAGAAGACACGCGTGTGCGGCTGTGCTTCCCCTGCGCGCCCACGCGTGTGTTGGGGGGGCGGGAGGGGGGGTGGTGGTTCGGCCGGTTCAGCGCCCCCCCCCCGCGCTCGGGCTCGGCCCACGGGGGTCAGGCGGCCTGGGCGGCACCGGCTTCCCCACGGCCTGGGGACCCCCGCCCCACGGCAAGCACCGGGATGTGGGGGTGACACGGGGGGGCCGCCTCCCCCCAGGAGGGTTTGTGCTGGTTCACCCACGCCGCCTCCCACCCGGGGAGCTCGGGCCCCCCTCCGCCGTCTCCCTAATAGTGACCATAAATTTATTTACGTTCCCGCTCTGCCAGGTTCTCGCATGACACACGGCGGCTTCCAGCCTGCGCCCGAGATATGGATTGAACTTTAGTCTCCGAGCAATTAAGGTGCCTGAAACTGCACTTCATTAATGGTTGTTATGCAATAAAACCGATAAAACTGCCCTTATTTGCAATATAAAAACGCAATTTGTTATAATTTATGTTTTTAAATACTTGTCGGGTTGTTTCTGGGCTCTGCCAGGCATCTGTCATCGGGGCTGGCCGGGGCGGGGAGTGGAGCGGCCCTGGGCTACTCGGCAGTGGGTGCCGGACCCCAGGGAGGGGGGGACACGGGGTACTGACCCTCGGGTGCGCCCACCTCTGGCATGGGTGGGCTCTGCCCCGGCACCCTGGGAAGGGGTTCCCATTCCTCCAGCACCCTGTGCCATCCCCTCGCTGTGCCCCCCTGGCCCCAGAGGAGGGAGGCAGGGATGCCCCCGGGGGGGGGGGGTCGCCATCCTGGGGAAGAGCTGGGGCACAGCCCCCCCAAGCCCAGAGCTGCCACCGAGGTGAATTCTTGCTGAGACAAATCCCAGCTATGAGTGAGGAAGGGACGGTGGGGCAGGGGTGGGAGCTCCCACACCTGCATCCCAGCGGGCAGGGGTGAACTGGGATGTTTTCCTGGGACGACATCACCTGTGAGAATTGCAAATCTGCCTCTGCATGGCTCTGCTCAGCGCGCTGCACGTGTGCAAGCATGCGTGTGCACATGCATAGAAGCGCATGTGTGCACATGCATGGAGGTGTGTGCATCCCTGCAGAGCAGCATCGGACAAAGCCGCAGCCCCCGGCTGCTGCCGGACCTCCCCGGGGGGGTTTTGCATTTTCATAAAACAGCACGGGATCCCCAGCTGGCCCTAAGCCACCTTTTCTAATTACAGTAATTGCGGCTCCGGCAGCCCTCTGGGGATGTTTATTCTCCGTGGCTCCAAATCTGTGCGGGAGGAATCTGGGCCATCGGGCAGGACTGGGAAGGGTTCTGAGCCGCTGGGGCTTCCCGGCAGCTCCCGCGGCAGAGACGCTGCCGCTGGCTCCGCTCCTCTCTCGTGGAACAAAACAAACGGGGCCTTGCTTCCCCCTTCGCTGGCTCCCAGGAGCCAGCCAGAGCTGCGATGCCCCACTCCATGCTGGCTGAGCGGTGCTGGGGTTCCCGGGTGCAGCCCTGCTGGCCCTGTCCCCATCCCCTTGCCCTGGTCCTGCTGCTCGTGATGGTGGCTGGGGGTACAGGGAGCTTTGGCGCTTTCTAGGGAATTTTGCATTTGCTCTCAGTGGGTTTGCAATGGGGAAATGGCCCTGGTGATGCTGGGGAGGGTCTGGCCATGGCTGGGACACTGACAGATGGATGGACAGAGACCCTGGCTCACACTGGAGGTAGGATTTAGCCCTGAGGAGCTGGAGAGAACCATGGTCCCTCAGGACAGCCAAGGATGAGCCCAGGAGCCAGCAGAGCAGGAGGGGATGGTGCTGGGTGGGAGCTACCGCTCCTGGTGCTGCTGGGTGGGATAAATAAATAAAATAACCCAAGGAGGAGGCAGCAGCAAGCATGCGGCCGCCGCAATATTGGGTGGTTATTGCCAGCAATAAATATATTCGCTGGCTCGCAGGGAGCCCTTTGGGCTGGCAGTAATTGCCCTTTGCAGTGGCTCCCACTGGCGGCTGCAGGGGTCCCCCCCACCCCCTCCTGTGCCATGGCCAGCTCTGCTTTCCTTCATTTTAGTCCTTATTTATCTAATTGTTTCACCCCTTTCACAGCCCATCCCCTTCCCCGTTTGCCGAGCAGCGGCACGCTGAGCCCCTGTTGATTTGGGGGGATGGAGGTGGGTTGGCTGGGGTGGGGGCCCTTGTCCTTCCCCTGACAAGGTGCGCGGTGATGCTGGTGAAGGGGAGCAATGGGTGCTCACCCTGGCTGAGCCTGGCACCATGGGGAGGAATTGGGGCTCCCCAGGACCCTGCACACCACCAGGCTCCCACCCTGGTGCCAGCCTGGGCATCCCGGTCACATCCCCCCAGCGTGGCACAGCCAGCGCCATCTCCCCTTGGGGTCCAGAGGGCCCCCCCCCAGCGCTGGTGGCTGGGCACCAAGCCATGGGCCACCACAGGCACCTACCAGAGGAATGGGCTATTTTTGGAGGGGATGCACGTGCCAACGGTGTTGCCGGGGGTGGGAGGGGGGCAGGATGGAAACCACCTGGCATGGGCAGGAGCTGCGGGCAGCACCAGCCCTGGGTTTGCCCTGGGAAGGGGCAGCTGCCCGTCCCTGCCTGCGGTGCCGTGGCAAGCAGTGGCCAACCCACGGCGTGGGGCCGCATGCGATCCATTTATTCGGTAGCCAGGAGCTGATGGGTTGCAGGCAAGCGGCTGCAGGTGGTTTGGATTGCAGCGGGGCTGGGGACACGGCGATTGGAAACACATTGTCCCGGCAGCACCGGCCGGCACCGCGCGGGGAGCCAGGCAGCGCCCGAGCTGTCCCCCGCCTGTCCCAGCGACCCACGCCGGCGGCTCCGCTCGTGTCGGTGCCTGCCATGCCGGCAAGCACTGGGGCAGAGGACCTGGGGCCACCGTGCCCCCCGCCGCACCGTGCCCCTGATCCGGTGCTGGTGACAGGGTCAGGGTCCGCAGGGATGGCGGAGCAGGGGCTGCTCCCCCAGCATCCCCATCTCACAGCACGGGAGCTCGTGGCCTGCTGGCCCTCGGCGCTTGCCAGGGCTCCTGGCTGCCGGCGGCCGCTTAGCACGCGGGGAAGCCACCTGAGCCCTTTTTTCTGCCAGTGCTGAGTTAGGGGCCATGTAACGCTAATTGGATAAACATGATTTCCCCTCTAACTCGCTGCAGATGTCTCCTCCGTGCGGGAGCAAGGTGCTCGCCCTTCCCTTCCCGGCCTGGCCGGCAGCTGCCACAGGCGCTTGGCAGTGGCTCTGCCCTCCCCGGTGGGTGCTGGGGCACCCATGGGTGGGAGATGCCCAGCCCCAGCCCCACACCGGCACCCCCGGCCCGTGGCAGCAGGCGGGTGCCAGAGCTGGGCTGCGGGGTGCTCCTGCCCCCGTAGTGTGCACACGCGTGCAGGGATGTGTGTACACGTGTGCATGCGTGCACACACGTCCATGGGCTTGCACACGTGTATGGGGGTGCTTGCACACACGGGTGTGCGGGTGCCAGCACAGACGTGCGGGTGTGCGTGCGCATTTGCACACGGGTGCGGTGAGTGCGTGTTTGCACCCCACTGCGTCCTGGCCCCCCTGGCAGTGCTGGCCCCAGGGGTGGCCCTGTGCTTTTGGGGGGGACATATGGGCCTCCCTGTGTGCTCCTGGGGGCACAGGGGAATCCCCACAGCCCACGGGGGTTCCCCTCCCCTGCAGCCCCCCATTCTGTGCCTGGGTACCGCATCCCATGTCAGGGTACCACGTCCCATGTCAGGGTACTGCGTCCCATGTCGGGGTACCATGTCCCGTGATTGGGGTACCACATCCCATACCCGGGTACCACATCCCACGCCCGGGTGCTGCAGGCCACGACCAGGACTCCCCCAGACCGGGGCACCAATAGCCCCATGGGGACCCCCCATCCCACCCCAGGGACACGCAAGGATGCGGGGACGGCCCCGGCGCAGGAGGCAGAGAAATGCAGCCGGGGCTGCCGCCATCGGCCCCCGAGCCCACGCGGCACCTGGAGGGAATTAGGCAGGCGTGTTCACCTCCCTGCAAACCTTTTGTAGAGCAAATTCCTGCGGTTACCCATTGCAATTGCTGCAAATTATACAAGCGCCGTGTGTTTCGTTCCAACGGCAGCGTGCAGTCGGCGCGCGCCGTTCCGACCTGCCGCAGTGCGTGGCCCCGGGGGAGCCATCCAGAGCCCCACTGCGTCCTGCCTTTTATTTTCTTTCTTTTTTTTGGTTTCTGCTGCTCAGGGGATGGAGAGCAAACAGGCGGGCAGGGCTGGCTGGGGGAAGATGCCTGCGGTGGGCAGGGAGCCCCTGGATGCTGGGCAAGTGGCTGCCGTGGCCATCGAGGGCCCGATGGAGGTTGACACCCATGGCGTGTGGCCATGGCACGGGGCTCAAGGCGCAGCACCCAGAGCTGGTTATTTGCACATCTGCATGGCACGAGGCCCCTGCGGAGAGGAACCTTGGGGTCCTTGGACACCCCCCCCCGAGCCGAGAGCGGGCTGCTGGGGGGAACCCCACTGCGGCCAGACAGACCCACGGCCACGCGGGAGTCGGGGACCACTGCGGCCAGGATGGGGACCAGACCTGCTGCGTGCGTTGCAGGTGCACAGCTGGATGCATGCCCAGATGTGCACCCAGGGCCCCCAGACGGCCCCCCATGGGCAGCCCACCGCCTAGGGTCCCCCCACCCGGGTGCCACCGCTGCTGCGAGGGCTGCACATGTTTATGGCGTGGCTCATGCGGTGCTGCAGCCCGGGGAGGTTTGGTGAGCGCTGGCGAGGGTTCGGCCAGGCAAGCACCGCTGCGGAGCAAGGGGTCTCGGCCCCCTGGGGAGCCTGGGACCCTGGGGTGCAAGGCCTTGAGCAACCCCCTGCCGTGAAGCTGCTGCTCCTGCGGGGTGCAGGTGCGTGCATGCAGGTGCACGGGTGCGTGCATGCGCGTGACACTGGCGTGCATCCGCGTGCGTGTCCTCTGCGCCCATGCCTGTGCGTACGTGCACCCCAGGAGCAGCGGGCACGGTCCTCCAAGGCGGCAGGAGAGTAGCCCGCCCGGCGCCGCTCTGCCCCACGCCTCGCCTTGCCCGGCCCCTCGACTTCCCGGAAGCGCCAGCGGAGCAGCGGAACCCGGAAGTGCCGCTGTGGCCGGTGCCGGGGCCGGCGGCGGGGGCGGGTCGGGGCGGGTCCGGTGCCGCCATGGCGGGCACGGCCGGTTGAAGACTCAGCTGGGGCCGCGGGCGGCGGCTGCGAGCCGGGCCCCGAGCCGCGGGGACGCCCCCGCCGCGGGCCATGGCGGCGGCGGCAGCAGCAGCAGCGGCGGGCTCCAACTGGGGCCTGATCATGAACGTGGTGAACAGCATCGTGGGGGTGAGCGTGCTCACCGTGCCCTTCTGCTTCCGGCAGGTGAGCGCTCCGCCGCCCCCCGGGCCGCCCCCCCCCCGCTGCTGGGGCCTTCTCCCGGGGCGGCGGGGCCGGGCCGGGCCGCTTGGCTCCCTGGTGGCCCCCCCCGCCCCCCGGCAGAGGCTGGCGCGGGGGCGGGTACCCGCGGGCCTCACCCCTGCCGCTGTCCCCGTCGCGCTGGGGCTGGTGAGAGGCACCGAGAGGGTTGGGGGAGGCCTCGGGGCCCGGCCCCGGTTCCCCCCACAGGGGTCTTTGCCCAAAGGCCTGGCCGCCGCGCTCTGGGCTGCGGGAGCCGGGGGCCGCGTCTGCACCTTTGCCCGCCGGTCGCAGTGGGGAGGGTGGTTCAGCGCTCTGGGGCGGTCGGTAGAGGATGGCCAGTGAAGGAAGCACCGAAGACGGAGATCGGACGTCTCCTGTACTGAGCGACGTGGTTTTATTTGCACGAGGTCTCCAAGTAACCATTTCTGCCCTTCTTGCGAGTAGAAGGGGGGGGAAAAAACTAAAGAATTTATCCGTACGAGCAAGGCGGGCGGGCTCGGAGGTGTTTGCAAGCCAGGCGTTGAGCCCTTGTGCCGAGCTGTGCCCCCACTCCCCTCGCTGGGAGCCGCTGCCCTCCCTGTGCCCACACCGGATTTCAGTCCGGCAGAAAAAAGGGCAGCAGCGATCGAGATCTGGCATCGCTTGTGCCTGTTTAAAGTCACCTGCTTTTAAAGTGTCTGGTGATTCACGTCCCCTGCTGCAAACGCGCAAAGCAGCAAGGCAGGGCAGCACTGGCAGCAAGCTTGGTAATGAGTTTATGCTATCAAATTGTTCTAATTAAGTAAGTTTAGAACAGACCTTGCACCCCGGGATTAGGAGCGGTCTGGTTTTGCTTGGTGCGAACCTGCTGGGAGCCACGGAAAGTGCTGGGGGACAAACAAGGGGAGCTGCTGAGGTTCTGCTCTGCAAATGGTTCCCAGTTCACTCTTTGGTGCTTAAACTGGTGCAGCTGGGAGCTGTGGGAAACAGGTGGCTGCTCCGTGTCGTCCCTGGGCTGTGGAGAGTGTAAAATTGCGCTCATATGTCACGTTTCTCCTGGCCGCTTTGAAGCTGAGGGAACTCCCTCAACAGGCAAAAGTGTGGCTGGAAACACGGGAGGGCACCTGAAGGTGGTAAGGGGTGGCCCCAAGGCCGTGCGGGGTGACCGTCCGTCTGTCTGGCGCTTGTCTCTTCCCCCCCTCTTCTCCTGTTGCAGTGCGGCATTGTCCTGGGAGCTCTGCTGCTGATTTTCTGTTCTTGGATGACTCATCAATCCTGCATGTTCCTGGTGAAATCGGCCAATCTCAGCAAGCGCAGGACCTACCCCGGCCTCGGTGAGAATTCTCAGCTCTAGGGCTTGGGTGTTTCTTTGTTTTTTTTTTTTGTTTTTTTTAAACTGCGGTTTTACTTTGACCTCTTAATTTACAACTTTCATACTGATATTGTTGGAATAGCAAACAGCTTCTTGATGTAGTTTTCAATTTGTGTTGTTTTCCTCTGTCAGTCTCTTCCCCCCTGCCCCATGTCCCCAGGGGAACGCGAGGGTTTAATTCTACTCTTGACGGTGGAGTTAATAGGCGCAGAATTGTTTTGACTCTGCAGGGCAGGGGAGGAGATGCAGCGCTGACTGATCAAAACCCAAGTTTTCGGGAGCTGGCGTAGCGGGTGTCTGGTGTAAATTATCGGTCTCGGCACAAAAGCCGCGAGCTTCCCCACCCAGTGTGCTGCCGAGGACATCGGGTTCTGCCAGCGGAGAGCCTGGCATGGAGCTCGGGCTGCCTGGATCCGAGCTGCCTGTGCGTTTATGGCAGAGCAGGGAGGAAACGGCGCGCAAGGTTCCAAGCGGCCAAGAAAATAAAAACATCTGCAAGATTCATGTGTGGGTTTTTGGCAGAGCCTGCCAGCCCTCTTCCTCGGAGCTCGTCGCCTCTGCACTGGCGCCAGGGTTGGCCTCGGCTTGTGACCTCTCTTCTGATTCTGACCGACTTGGGGGGCAGGAGGAGGTGGTCAGGTTCTAGTCCTCTCTGTTGGCATGTGAGATGACAGGGAAAGTTGTCTTTTACTCACTTTCCCTTATTTTTGGTGGGGGGAAGAGAGGGTTGGCTGGCGTTGCCGTTGGTAACGGAGCTAAAGAAATGCCCGGCTCGCTCGCTGACCGTGCTGTTGACAGATGGGTTTCCTCCATCCTCAGAGTGCCGGAGGTGCTGCTGCTGGGCTGCACGTCTGGGCTTTTGCCAAGTTATATCTGCTAGAAATGGAAAAGATCAAGAAGTTCCGTGGTCTCGGAGCTTGTGCCTGTGACGCTGGAAGGAAGGGGGAGCCCCCAGGTAGCGTCTGACTTGGCCCTGCCGCTCCCAGCCCAGCTGCCCGGCTTGCCTCTCCCTGCCCCCGTACAACGCCTCTTTGTGTGCCGCTTCCCCGAAGTACAGAGAGTCCCCTCCACCTTGGAGCGTCTCCCGGGAAGGAGGGATCCTCTGCACTTTCCGAAGCCAAGGGGCTCGAATACACAGAGGGCCAGTAATGCTTCTAAACTTCCTGGCACGCAAACGCTGGCGCTGAAAGAAATGCCTCTGCCCTGGGAGAGGTGCCACCGGCAGGGACGGCCCCGAGAGGAAAGGCAGCGCTCCTATAATGCATCCTAATGCATCAAGGTTGAGCAGCTCCACACAGGCAGCCTTTGTCACCGTGGGCTTGTGCCCTGGTACATCTGCGAGAGATCCTGGCAGCCCCTGCAGCTGATTCTGTGGGAGGCTTTGGCAGCGCTGAAAGATGTAAGAAAGTTTTGCAAATTAACTTCAGTCAGCCAGTCCCTTCCGGAGGAACACTGAGAGCGATCGTTACAGCTACAAAAGAGCCAGGCTCCCAACAGGCTGATATCCAGCCCAGACGTCTTCCCTCGGCAGCGCTCCTTGCCTGAAGGGCTTGGGTCTTAAAAATATTTTGCTCTTCACCGCTGTTCTCCTGCCCTACGTGGAAGGAAAGGGTCTTGGGCAGCTGTGTGGACAAGAAGGGAAGCGGGATGCAGTTCCCAGACAGACTTTAACCCAGGAGATGAGTTAATGCCTCCCCTTAGAGCCGCTGAAGGCGTCCTGGCCCCTCGCAGGCTCCCTGCGCTGGGTACCGACCCCGTCAGCGGCACGCTGCACCCCGGGAGGCAGCTCGGCCCCGCTCCCCGCTGGGAAAAGCATGGAAACACAGGTTGCCCGTTCTAGTAACCATGGTTGGTTTAAAAGGGCTTCTGTAGTTACTGAGCAGATTCAGCTCTGCCCAGCTTGTTACACATCTAGAGAACCCATTCCGAAGATGCTCAACTGTACAATTTATTTTACGGTCATCATCTCCTTCCTTCTTGAGAAGATAAAGGATGCAGTTTTTCCAGTGTCCTCAGATGGGGACATCTGGCATAACGTTTGAAGGCTGGTTCTTGTTAGAACCTCACTTCAGAACTGCGAGGAGGTTGGTTTGTCTCAGCGTCGCTGGCCCAGGCTATCGCCGCAGCCGTAGCTGTTACCTGGAAGCGCCTACCTTGCTGTGTGAAGGTAAAAAAGGAGCAGCAGCAGCCGCCCTTCTGGAGCTTGGCTCGTTAACGACCCAGTCTCCAGGAGGAGATGGCTGACTCTCACCCCTGGCCCTTTGGACCATTGCCTTTCCCCCTGATCATTGCGAGTTCCCAAAGGAGGTGAGAGCCGAGGCCGAAGCGTGGTGCGGCCGCTCTTCGCCCTCGGGCAGCGCGCCTGGTGGTGGCTGTTCCACCCGGCCTGTCACCGAGCCATCAGCTATTCTCGGTGCTACCCCACATAACAGCTCCGGTTTATTTTTCTGCTCTGGATCTCCTGCCATGCTTTTTTCTCATTCTGTGGGAGAACATCTTGTTTCCTTAATTTTTAGCTCGAGCAGAGTCCAAAGAAATCAGAGTTTGTAAGTTAATATTTAAAATAGCAGAAGATGCTTCCAGAAGCGGATAAAGTTTGTTTTCTGGTGGCCTCCAGGAATGTGTGCTGTACCTTGAGAGAAGACAAAGGGGAATCCAGGGTGGTGGTTTTCATGTTGGGCCTCTGCATTTAAAGACTGGCAGAATCGGGCAATGTGGTCTGGGCTTGGAACTGGAGGTCTCAATTCCCATTCTACCCAGTGAGATCTAAAAATACAAGCAGAGTTTTCCTGGCATTTTCTTTTTAAGAAAAAACACAATGATTTAAAGACTACTGATCATTTTCTGCTACAAGCTACAACCCAAGTATGGGAGGGGAAAAAAGAAGTCTCTTGGCAGCGGCCCTTTGGTGTGGGTTGTGAGTACTGGGTATTCTGGGTATGGGATTGAACGTTCTGGGCACCATCTCAGATCTCCCATCCAGCAATGTCAGGCGGTTCAGTTATAGTGGGAAGATAAAAATAAAAATGAGAGTTTGATTGGAATTCTGCACTGCAGTAACTTTTTGCCACACAGCATCTCGTACGTGCATATTTTCTCTTCCGCGCTGACTTTCTTTTAATGGTTGCCATGTGTGACTGCTACTTCACACCACTTTTTTTTTTTTTTTTTTTTGGGGGGGAAAAAAAAAAAAAAGAACCTGCTTTCTATCTTTTTCCTCCTCTTTGTTCCTGTCTTACGTGGTTTTCAGTATGCGGAGGGCATGTCTGAAAAAGAAAGTGGGAGGGTGGGCAAGGGAAACAGCCCCCAAACACAACACCGGTGGGCTCCTGCTGCGCTGCCCGTTGTCACTGTTGCTGTTTAATGTCGAACTCATGTGTGTGCCACGTTCTGGACCTTTCTTTGATTAACTTTAACTTTTTTTTTTTTTTTCCCCCCTCATGCCAGCATTTCATGCCTATGGAAAAGCAGGAAAAATGTTGGTGGAAACAAGGTAATCTGCTCCTTCTTTAAAGCTTGAATAGTTTGGGTTTTGTTAATGAAAAGTACTGCTCTGCAGTCTCTGGTGGCCTTGCTGCGCTCTCCTTTCTTATCCTCCTGCCTTCTCTGGTCCCAGAAGTCTTCTTGGCCACCTAGGATTTGAACAAGAGCGTAGGTGAGATCCCCTAAGCAGAGCTCGTGGTTGTCACCTTCAGCATGTCCCACCCGTTCCCGAGTGGAGACAGGAGTGCTTTCCAGATAGTGGGAGCACAGAAGTCGGGGAATGAACTCATCTCCCGCTCTGCCGCGTGTGCTATGAAATCATGGGCATGTCACTGGTGGATGTTTTCCAGGGGTGAAATCCCTGCCAAGATTGCCGTGAGTTAGTGGGAGGGAGAGCGTTCAGTACCTCGGATCCACCCTTTAGCTGCTCTGCTCCTGCCCGCTCCTCGTGGCAGGCGCTGCTTTTCCTCTGCGAGACCTCAGGCATTAGGAGATGCCTTGGGAGGGGGGGAAATCCCATCTGCGTTTCAGGACAGACTCCGGTTCCTTCAGATGACCCCAATCCGAGTCGGAGCTTCCCCACAGGTCTCGTCCAGCAGTGGTGGTGGGCGATGGGAGCTCGTTACAGCACTGCTTTTTCCAGCAGAGTTCTTTGGTGGAGGCATCTTGAGCCCAGGCCAGTGAGTGGTGCTGGCTCCTTCCCTCTGCCTAGTGGCAAACTGCTGCAGGACACTAAAAATACACAGAATATTTCTCAGATGTTACTTGTCCGTGCAAGCAATTGCTGTAATTGCCACAGGGATGTTACATAATTGGAACTGGGAGGGAAAGTGGTCCACGCAATCGCGATCGGGAGGAGAAGCCGTTCGTAAGACAATCTTTTCATTAAAGCGTGGTTCATTTTGTGGAAAGAGGTTTGAGAGCCCATTTGGTATTGAGACTTTCATGGTAGGCGCCCGCTGCGGGGCGTGGGGCTGAGAGAACCTCTTGCTGATTCTTTTAAACATTTTTTCCAAGAAATAAAGGAGTTCTTGCCATCTCCCATGTCTTTTTTTTTTTCCTGTGGCTCCAAACAGCAGTTAAATCCATGCATGGGGCGTTCCCAGAACGGCATCTCAAGCCACAGTGTTAGGTGTGAATGTGGGGTGGATGGAGGTTCTCTGGTTTTTATTTTGTGAGGGTTGCATGCAGAACTGGTGGCCTGCCTTTCGCCAGCCTGAGGGTAAAAGCGTGGTCCTCCCCGCTAGCACCCGCAGTGGTGCCCAGCCTGCTCGTGCGGCTGTGAGAGCGAGCTCGCAGCCCGCTGGATCCCTCTAGGCAGAAAACCTACTTTATTGCTGCTTGCCAAACGTGTGTTTTTTCAGGGCGGATTCAGCAAAATTTGGGGCTGGTCTCCACCATGAAAGGCCAGAAAGTTGTGATAGAGGGTGGATGTACGCTGAAGCAAGGCATGCAGAGGCTGCTCTACCTCTGAACACAAGCAAGTGGCTCCACAAGATTCTAAATTGCTCTAAATGTGCCCTTTTAGCTGTTTCTGTTTAACTCTTCTGGATATTCCTTGGTAAATGGTGGGTGCAGTGGCATCTGAAGTTATCCTCAGCTCTTGCGGTTTTTCTCAGGGTGTAGCCCTTGAGCCCTTGTCAGTGCCAAACCTTTGTCTTAATCCTTCACCGGTGGCTGCCGTGTGCGTGGGACGTCTCTTGCTCCCGCTGTACGAGGTGTAGCCCTCAGCTACAGCAGTGCCAGGCAGCGTCTGCGGGTGTCTCTAAGGTAGCCTTAGCATTAACAAAACCTCGTCCTCCTGTGAGGGCTGAGCAGAGTACGAGTCTGCTGGGAATGTGGCTGCTGAAACACGCCTGCCCGGGAGCAGCGTTCCTGCTCCAGCCTCCTAACCTGTCTGTGTTTTGTTGTTTTTGCAGCATGATTGGGCTGATGCTGGGAACTTGCATTGCTTTCTATGTTGTCATTGGTGATTTGGGGTCCAACTTCTTTGCCCGGCTGCTTGGATTTCAGGTAAATAAATCCTCACTGGATCGCATCCACAGTGATCCCAATTTTTCTTGCTTCGAGCCACGTGTGCCTTAGATAGGGTGAAGAGCGTCCTGCCTTAGTAGCGTGCTCAGCAGCCCCCCAGGCGTGTGGGGTCATCCCGTGGTGAGCTTTAATGGCACGCCTCGTGCATAGAGCATGTACCTCTATGAAGTCCTGGAAGCCCAGACATATGGCGAACAATCAGATGTGTAAAACCCCCAATAAGGCGCTTCCAACAAAGGAATTCTTTTTAACTTGGTCTCTATTAATTCTGGAGCAGATTCCCAGAGGAGATGATGCTTCCTGTATTAATTCCTGCTCGTAACGAGTAGTGACAGGCAGTTCCTCTGTCCGAGCTCTCGCCCCCTTGCAGCCTTCTGCTTCAAGAGGGATCTTTTGTGCTGTCCCTTGCTGGTTTGGTGGCCAAGGTGACTGTGTGCTTGCCTCCTCTTGAAGGTAAAATAAGCCGTGTGATGAGCCCGGTGTTGGCTCACGGTGCATGGTGGCGAGAGATGCTCCTTGTGCTGGAGAGCTGTGAGCAGCAGTGCTCGGAGCCGGCGCGAGGGCCGTGTGGGAAAGGAAAATGGACGTGTGGAAGGATTTTTGGCGGGGCTGTTATCTGCTCCGCCTGATGCTGCTAAGCTCCGATTAAGGGACTGTGAAGTTAAAAAGATGCGCTGTGGCTGCAGCCAAATTAGGTATTAAATATTTCCAAGCATTTCAGAGTGTTCTGCTATAATAAATACCAATGCGAGGTTTTGATTAATTTTCTGGATCAGAATTTTTGAGGCTTCAATCTCTTCTTTCCCAAGTAAGTTTAGTTTGTATTGCATTGCATGAAAATACTTAAAAAGCTTGTGCTGGAATAGCATTTAACACCACAACTACCCCCCCCCCCAGTACTTCCACTTCAGGATGGACCTGTCACGCACTGTGTAGAGCAACAGTGGCACCCAGTGACTGTATAAGCTAATCACAGACCTAGCCCAAGAAATGGCAAGCTGTCAGCATCAAATCTTTAGATACGTACAAAAGCAGAATTTCACATTTGAAATCGATCCTGGCTTTGCGTGGTTTCTCACTCTGGAAAAATCGACCACGTCGGGGGTTGCTGATTTGGTGGGATGTTTTGAGTATCCTCCGTGCCGCAGTTCTTTATGCGGGTCCCTTTTCCAGGTGTCGGGCAGTTTCCGGATAGTCCTGCTCTTTGCCGTCTCCCTGTGCATTGTGCTTCCACTGAGCCTCCAGCGGAACATGATGGCCTCCATACAGTCGTTCAGTGCCATGGCGCTGATCTTTTACACCGTGTTCATGTTCGTGGTGAGTACCGACACTGGGAATGCTCTCTTCCTGTTGTTTTAACACAGATGTTCCCGCTGGGACAGCCTGCAGGTGCAGGCCTCAAGTTTAAAACATCCTTCCTGATAATTAGCGCTGTTAGTGCCGGGCATAATGAGTGATCTTGAGCTGGTGGAGGTGGTCTCCAGGCTGTAGAAACCGGCCAGTGGGTCTGTAAGCTATTACAAATGCTAGGGACTGTGGTGGCACAAATAATAATAAACCACAAATCGAGTTGTGGTTTATTCTGCTTGTTGGCGTCTTCTAATTTAGGGCTCTTTAAATCAAAGGATGGAAGATGTGGGGAAGAGTGCCTGGGAGCAGAAGGACTTTCATCATGCGTTAGTGTTTTGCCTCGAAAACCTCAGTGCTTCTGATCTGTAGGGGGAAGGCGGTTCTTGCTAAGAACTCAAGCGTGTACTTTGCATTTTTTTTGCAGCTGATGGTTAATCTCTTTCAGGCTGCAAGTAGTTTTATTTGTTAGGCACCAGCACTTCTATTTTTGAGCACTGAAAGCTTCGTAAAGCCTTAAGTCTGGTACGTGGCCTATACTTGTTCTTGGCTATTTCTAGAGAAGCTTTTCTTTACTGAAGTGAATGGATTCTTGACCATTTAGATTAAGCAGGGTAAGCTGAGAGCTCCCTAAAACCAGCCCTGCTTGGCATGGCCGAGCCCCATTGTACAGCACTATGTACCGAGAGGTGGAGGCTTTCACTTGCTTTTTAATGACTTCACGTTTTGCCTCACGGATGCTCACGTGGTTTGCTCGTGGAGCCACAGCCCTGTCTCCCAAATTTCAGGCCTGGAAGAGCTGAAACAAAAGGAAGAAAAGGGAGGTGTGGAAATTCTTTCCACTTAACTTTTTTTTAGTAGGTTGTGCCGGGTCACGCTTCTGAGCTTGCCTCCGTAAGGAGGCTGTAAGCTGTAAGTGAGTGTTTTGTAAAACTGCCGTGTTCCAGGAGCTGTGCCTTTAAGGAAACCACAACATTTCGTGAGAGTTGGCTGCACTAAGACATAATCTCTGGGGATTAGAAAACCCCCATTCAGGCCATATTATAAACAGGCATTCAGACATATTTACCTTCTGTTTCCTGTGCAACCCAATGCCTGCCAGTTTCCCTGTCAATGGCAAAAGCTCCCCTGGCCTCTCTCCCCCCATTTTCATGACGTTTATCCTTGTCTTTGGTGAGCTGGTGGTATTAAATGGCTCTGGAGTAGCAGTGTGCAGGTGGGGTCCTGGTTTAGGAACCTTTGTGTCTCTCCATTGAACAGGATTCTCCCAAGGCAAATGTCGCTTCCCGTTTGGATTTAAAAACACGTTTAAAAAAGTCCAAAAGAAATTGCTGGGAACAATAATTCTCCCAGTTAAATGTGTTGGTGGAAATTGTTCCGCCCTGGTGCACGCTATGATGGCTGATGGCATCAAAAAAGGGGGAATGTCACAGATCTTTTAAAATACACCCCAGGATCCTTGGTGGCAAGGGGCCTATGGAGGTTGCTGGGAGCTTTAATAAGGTGGGTGGGTGGGGTGGGGAATGTGACGAACAGCGAGCGGGCTGCGGTAGGCAGCGTAAGCTGTTCCTCGCAGAGCTGCCTTTCATCCCAGCACCGGCATTGCTGCTGCCGTGAAGTTGTTTTGGGTTGGATCTCAACCCCTTCTCTTTCTCTTGGCTACAGATTGTGCTGTCGTCCTTCAAGCACGGCCTCTTCAGCGGGCAGTGGCTGCAGCGAGTTAGTTACACTCGTTGGGAGGGCATTTTTCGCTGCATCCCCATCTTCGGCATGTCTTTTGCCTGTCAGTCGTAAGTACCTGCTGTTCTCACTTCTGGCAGTTGTGGTGCGCAATGAGTTTTTGTGAGGGCAGAGGGTCATGAGGATCTGCAAGGGATAGATACCATCTGGTTTCCTATTTTATTTTAATCAAAATATTTTACAGCCCACTGAAGTACAGCATCTCATTCAGTTGTGACCCTTTTGCTACCTAGATGGGGGAGGGAGTTATATTTCACTTGGGAGTTATTGTACTTGAGCAACACAAGATCATCTGGGCCAAACAGATCCTCACTGTAATGTGTGTTGCTTCTGGTACAGCTGCAGAAGTGATGAATTTCCCCTGTTTCTTGAGGGGAATGATTTAGTACCAGGAAAGGCAGCGGGGCTGTGTCGCCTAATGACCGCAGGGCCCCCTGCAGGGTTGCGTACACTCGCGCCTGCTCTTTGCTTCCCCAAATTTTTTTGAGAATCCTCAGAAGATCACACAGTCGTTGGCTCTGGAGAGTTGTTCGCGCGTTTCCAGTTACCCGCTTTTAGTGAGGGTTTCCGCTGGCACGTGGAAGGGCGTGATGGCGGGTCGGGCTATCTTCACGTTTCTAGCAGCATTACCTTCTGCACCAAAATGGCAAGTGAGCAATATGTGCCTGGCCAGAATAGTAACAGACTTTAAATAGAAGTGTAAATCCAAATGTGGACACGGAAAAGACCATCCTCATTTGGAAGGCTGGCAGAGTCGGGCTTTCCCCCCTGTAGTTCTAGCAAATGGGTAGCATGCCAACAGTAAATGAATGTGACAGATAAAATTTGTTCAGACTGCTGTGTTTACACCCACACGCAAGATCCAAATCATCATTTTCCACTCATCGGCTCGCTTGGCAGCTCGGTTCCTACCCGAACACGCTCCAGTCTTGCTGTTTAATGTCTCCATTACAACTGACGAAGGGAGCTGCAGTCTTTTACAGCTTTACCTTGTTAAGATTTTAGAGTTTTTAAATTCCAAGTTTTTTTTTTTTTCTTACGGTAGCCACACAGTACCCAGCACAATTTTTCTGGGAGTTGGGAATGCAGGGAAATCGTTTGGTCTGGACCAGTGTGTGCGTACCTAAATATAGGCTCCATTACAGCACTTACGTGGCAAGCCAAACCTAAAGCTATGCATTTTTTCCAAGCATCGGGGCAATGCACTGTCCCCAGCCCGGGCGATCTTTATAAGCATGTTATTCTCAGCTAGGCAAGTTTAATTTTGCTAACCTCTGAATCACCTTTTTAAAAAATAAATGATTCTAACATAAAGCAGAAATCCTTTTCCTTCAGCACGTAAATGCAGCGTACGGTAAGGACAAATAAATGAACTATTATTCTGGCTTGAAGAACTTGACCCCGCTTTACTTGCAAGTTCGGTACCCTTCGCTCTTTAAAAGCTATCCTGTTGTTGCTGAAGTTGCAAAGTAGGTCGCTCCCCTACAGTTATGTAGCGTGGAAATTTGCTGTGGAGCTGAGAGCTGGGAGCGCGAGGACTCCAGGGTTACCTCTGCTGCAGCCTCCTTGCGTGACCTTGGTCAAGTCACTGAACCCTCTCATTAAAGAGGAGTCGGTAAAGCTTTCCAGGAGAAAACTTCTCATTTCTGGAGATGGCTCTTCTGGCGCAGATGGATGCGGAAATGCTGAGTTCACAGGGATAATACACGTCAGGATGGTGTTCGTTGCCCCTGCGAGCATCAGCTCCCCGCAGGCTGAGTTAGTACCGCGCTCAGAGAGCCTGCACACGTGGTCCCTGCAGTGAAGGTGAAGAGCAGGCGCTCCAAGGTAGCTCTGGCCATCTCTGAAGCAAGGCTGCTTTCTCCGAGGCTGCTCTTCATGCTTGTGCTGCCTTGCCTGCTCTCTGCTCAGGAAGAAC
Organism: Butorides virescens; assembly: GCA_017310255.1. Taxonomy (NCBI): domain Eukaryota; kingdom Metazoa; phylum Chordata; class Aves; order Pelecaniformes; family Ardeidae; genus Butorides; species Butorides virescens. Next base: position 33,412 of record JADKXX010011004.1, on the reverse strand, counting down.
CACCCGCTCGTGCCCTCTTTGAGGTGCAGCGTAACAGATAACGGGGGGGAAGGATCCCTGATGCTCCACTGGCCTTCAGAGCAGTCATTTTACTTAAAAATAAACCCCAGGCGTGTCAGCTGCCTGTTGCATGCTTCTTGTCCTCTTGCTCTGCCTTGAGAGGTGGCGATGGTCAGGGGGGCCCAGCAGCATGTCGTGGGGGCTTGAGGGACACCGTGCTGGTCCTCCAAACCCAAGCTGAGCAAAGGGGTGCCCTTAGGTGATCGCAGGAGGCCTGGGTGCAGCTGGACTTTGCGTGGTACTTTTCCCCCGTGTCGCTGCTGTTGCTCCTGTGCTAACACAACCTGGCTTGGCCATGCCATCCCATGCACTGCAGAGCCTCTCTGCTTCCCTGCTGGTCCCCTTCCCCTCGTGGGGCTGAAGTCTGGGACGTAGTTGGTTAACCTAGCGGAGGTCGCTGGGTTGAGGGCAGGGAGGAATCCGAAATGCAGAGCCTCCTGGGGAAGCCGGTCTCGCTCCCTGCCGGTAAATGGCTGTCACGCTGCTGCGTTCACAGACCCCACGCGTCTCGCGGGTTCCTGCCAGCCGATGTGCTCGGCTTCCTTTGTGCAGAACCTAAGGGATTAAGGGTTAAGGATTTTTCTGCTTGGCCTCAGCTCGACACACTTTCTGTTAATGGCTTTGTGCCCGCTGGAGCTGGGGATACCCCCATCCCATCTAACTGGATGCTCCCCCCCTTTCTCCTGAGAGTTCCTTCAGTAACACGAAGCCAGGATGTAGCCACTTGAATTAAAGTAACAAGAGGTTAATGAGTTGCTAAAATATGCACCTGATGTCAAGAAGTACATTCCACATGCTTTCCAGGTCTGTAAATACCCCAAATCCCGTGTAATTGGCGCTCCCAGCTTTCTATGAACTGAGCTCTAGCAGCAGCAGCAGCAGTGCTGAAATATGACAGGCGCTGCATTTGGTGTTGTTTGTTTAACTTTTCTTTTAGACAGTGCGATGCTCTAACCTTCTTCCTGCTTTTACTCTGTAAACACTGCGTTGCTTTAATTATCAGCGTAGGGAGCTCCAAGAACAATAATCTCCAATGCACTGCCTGGCCTGGTGCCACTGGTGTTTCACTGGAACAAACGGTCATTCATTTTGCAACACTTTTGAACCAAAATGTTTACATCACACGTTTAGCTCCACGTGGTGGGGTGGGGAGAGCAGGAATATTTTTGCAACACTTAAAGTTATGAGTGTTCTGAAATCTCTTGGCATTAGCAGTATAAATTCTGGAATAGCAGCGAGTATTTATGCTCCGTAGGGGGAAGGTGTCAGGGATTCTTTGCTGCTGGGCTGAGGCAGGGAGCGTGCTGGAGTTGGGTTTTTCTCTCTCTCTCTCTGCAAGGTTTCATTAAATAATTTACCCTTTTCTACAGTCAGGTCTTGCCTACCTATGATAGCTTGGATGAGCCGTCTGTTAAAATCATGAGCTCCATATTTGCTTCTTCCCTAAACGTGGTCACCACCTTTTACATTACGGTAAGAAACTTCCCCTTCTCCTTCCTTGCCAGAAGTCACGCTCTGGAGGGCAACAGGGATGACGATTTATTTTCAGTTGGGGCTGGTTTCTGCTTATCTGTATTTATTCTGAAAGATAAGTAATTTTGTGGAAAGCAACATTAGATGGGAGATGACGAACCGAACAGTTCAGGAGGCATTTGGAGAGTCCAGATTTCCAGAGTGGCACGTTTCCTTGGGCGGTGGCAGAGTGGAGATGCAGCTCTTCATGTGCATCAGCCTGCTGTCTGCCTTCCAGGGCCTAGCCTGGAACTGGAGATGCCCCCCTCCGAATTGCGGAGAGCTTCCCTCAGCCTGTTGCAATTGGAAAGATGTGGAGGAAGTTATGCCTCATAAAGCACCAGTTAATAAAACCGAGTTAATAATTCCCGAGAAGAGCCTGCCCTTCCCTGCTGCTGCGGGGAATCGTTACGGCCCCCCCTTCGTCGGAGGGGGCCGGTCCATGGGCCTGGCAGCAAGCAGGGCGTCCCTGCTCTGTGTCATGGGCAGCGGCAGCGTCCCCTCGCTGCAACGTCCTCCCTGCGAGCCCCCCGGATTTAGTGAGAAACTTGCCTCTGCTTTTAGGAAGGTCCCACTGTTCCCTTAACCTCCTGTCTGAACTTCTGGGGGTGCTGCAGCTGGGGCTGCTGGCAGGTTGCCCGTGGAGGTGGCCCCCACGCTCCCTCCTCGGCTGGCTGGCCCTAACTCATGGGAGGTCGCTGACCTCCACCCTGTTGTAAAGAGCAGATTTGAATGTGCTTTGGAGTCAAACCCCACCCGCTCACCTCCCCTCCTGCCGGACAGGTGGGCTTCTTTGGCTACGTGAGTTACACTGAAGCCATTGCTGGGAACGTCCTAATGAACTTCCCTTCCAACCTTGTGACGGAGATGATTCGAGTGGGATTCATGATGTCGGTAGCTGTGGGGTTTCCGATGATGATTCTCCCGTGCAGACAGGCGCTGAACACCCTTCTCTTTGAGAAGCAGGTAAGATCCTCTTGTGTGGCCAGGAGCAGCTGGCTGCCTTGGTGTGCACCTTTAAAACTTGCTTTTTGAAGGGCTACTTGTGACTCTTTGGCTTCTGCTGCTGGCTGCCGACCCGGGCTACAAACGTGCCTTGGTTCTGGGAGACTCCGTTGACAACTGCGTATTTCTGACTCGTGGTAGGTACTCGCTGTCCAGAGGGACAAACCCTCAGCTGACAGTGAAATCGTAAGTGCCTGGTGTGTGGTAACGGTGCAGCAGGAGGCCCGTGGCAGTCTGTAAATCCTGCTCTGCAGAATGGTTAATCTCTGGCACTTTGAGGTTCTTGTCCTCTCTGCGGAGGAATTTCGTGGGCAGAAGTGCTGGAGTTGCGAGCCTGAAGCCTGCTATTGCTCTGCTGCGCCACAAGTCCCGTGGCTGCTACTTCACTGCTCCGCTGGGGATTTTGGGTCTTGTGCAGAAGTGTTACACAGTTCAGAGCCGAGGTGGTTCTCCCCCTCGGAAGGAGGGAGAAATGTGCTTTTGGAAACAGAGGAGCCTCCTTATTTCCTGCTGCTCCAGCTGGCATCCTTTTGCTGGCCGACTCGATCTTGCTTTGCATCTAGCTCAAGCTTCTGTTCCTGGCCTCAGAGCCCAGCCCAGCCTCATTTCTTCTTGCTTCTGTGTGTGCCTGCTCATTTCTGCTCTTTTATTACTATTCTCATCCTTGCACCTTTGTCAGCAGCCCCCTGAGCAGCCTTCTCCCCTCCGAGTCCAGATGTCCCCTTCCTCCAGTGCCTCCCCTGGCTGTTTGGTGCTGATCTGGTGCAGAAGCGTGCGGTGGAATACAGCCCTCTCCCACACGTTCACCTTTCCCAGGGTCAGATCTTCAGACAGCCTTTGTGACTATAGTTGGTCTGTCTGACTTAGACTGTAAGTCCCTTGTGGCAGTAGCGTGTTCTCCTCTGTGTATTGTACGGCACTAAGCATGCCGATGGTATTCAGTAAATAACAGTAAGAGATTGTGGGAATGTTCTGAGGCCTTTGTGTATCTGCATAAATAGAAACCTCTTAGGGCAGGAAATAAAACTTGAGCAATTTATAGCTCTAAATCCTGCCACTTCTGCCTGTGAGAAGCCCCCGGCTCTTTTCTCACGTCGGGAGGGCCTGAGGATGGGGGAAGACAATCGGTGAGAGCCGGCGGGTGCAGAGGAGTAAGCGCTGAAAACACTTGGGAAGGATTTGGTTCTCGCATGGGCTCTGCTCGTTGCTCTTTGGGCTCTGAACCTATCACTTTGCCTTCCTCTCCCATCTGTGCAGCCAGGAGAGCAGGGACCCGCTGGTTCTCCAGGGGACATGGGTTTGCTGGGTCCTCTGCTTTCCGCACCTCCTGCTTGGAGGGTGGGGATGTGATGGGAAGCGGAGGGCATCTGGAAACCCTCCAGTATCAGCAGCTCCCCAGCAGCACCCGTCACCCCCTCTGCCATCCCGCCAGGGTGTCTTCCGTCAAGTCGGAGGAGCTGGTACCCGTGTTGTAACGCGGTGGGAATAGCCCTGCTCCCGGAGGTGTTAGGGGACACCTTGCCGCAGCAAAACCAGAGCTCTCCCCCCTGTGACTGTTCTCCCTCCTGCCTTCTCAGCTGCGCCTCTTTCTCATGCCCTTGGCCTTGGGGCTGCTCGCTGAGGCTGGGCGCTGGCACAGGGACTGGGATGCAGCTGCACGGTTCATGTTTGGGGCAGGATGGAAACAGCAGCTTTGGCTCTGTGCCCCCCCCCCCCTTGTTTTGAAGGTCCAAATGCAGTTGTGTATTAAAACCGCTCAACTACAATCTAACTGCCCTCCCCCCCCACCCCGCGTTCACTTCTGTGGAGACCATAGCGTGGAGGTGACAAAGCTGCTGGAGCCTGCCGGGGTAATTGCTTAGGAACTGTGTGGCTGTGATGTGGGGGCTAAACTCATTCTCCCCCTCCCACCCTTTCTCTTCCAGCAAAAAGACGGCACCTTTGCTGCTGGGGGTTATATGCCCCCGCTTCGGTTCAAAGCCCTGACACTGGCTGTTGTGTTTGGAACCATGGTAGGAGGCATCATGATCCCGAACGGTGAGTGAGGAGTTGGGGGCAAGGGCTGGCTGCCTGGCTGTTTTCTCTGGTCTCTTTTATTTGCTTTTCTGGGTGGGATGGCCAGGCCCGCTGGGCTCACGCCCCAGCCTGCCCGGGGGCTCAGGCAGCCGCCACGTGCTGCTGCTCTGGCTGTCCTGGAAGGGGACTTTGATGACTTCTCTTCTTCTTTTCCAGTGGAAACAGTCCTGGGCCTGACAGGTGCTACGATGGGAAGCCTCATTTGTTTTATCTGCCCAGCTCTTATTTACAAGAAGATCCACAAGAATGCACTTTGTTCACAGGTCAGTGCTGATGCTCCTCGACATCCCCCTAAGCCCTTTGCAGAGCCTGGGAACATAGTTAATTTGGCTGCAGCAGAGAAACTGCTCGGCACCTCCTCCAGCCTCACCCTCCAGTCTGCCCAGTACAGGTGGGAGCCGTTCTGGTCGGCTGCTCTGAGCAGCATCGCTTTGGGCACGCAGACAGCAGCAGAGGAGGTGCTGGCCCAGTGCATGGCCTGCCCCGTGCTGGAACACCAGCTCTTTTTGTCCGTCCAGCAGCAAAGCATTAATTTGGTGCATAAAATGCTGCTTCCAGTCTGCCTTCTGGTGGGCTTCGGGTTCTGTACCCGCAGAATGGGAAATCCAGGCAGCCTATAAAACCTTAACGGGCTTTACATCCCAACCTGCCTGGGCTGGGTAAAATAAACACGGTTTCTCAGCGATGCGGTTCTTGCTGCTGACCCTCAGCTTTCTGGTTTCAACCAAACTAATAATAAAAAGGAACACACACATAGAGGTGTTGCTTCAGGAATTGATTTTTTAAAAATTGGGGTCGTTCAGAGGCTGTTAGATGTTTTAACTTTTCCTTTTGCTCCAGTTTGAATTGGCCTCCTCGGGGACCAAAACAAAGTGGCTCTTTGCTGGGCTCCATCTCTCTGATTCTGCAAATACTGTGCTTTTGGGGGGCTGAAATTAACGTCTTTTGTTTTCGGTTTTTTTTCCTAACAATAACTTAATCCACTGCCTTTTAGCAGGCCTCTGCCCCAGCATCACCAGTCACAACAGTGCTGGTCTGGGAATAAGGTTTTCGGCAAACTGCGGAGTCAGCAGGGGGAGAGCACGACATTTTTGTGGGTCCTACAGAACTAATGGCTTTTTCTGTGTTTAATGACTTGTGGGTTTGCAAATGTACGTGAAGTTTTTAAGCAGGGTGTATTTTTTTTTCTTTCCCCACGCTTTCTCTGACACAAGGAAATAGTCCAACTTTCCAGCTTTCACTCTGAATTCTGACACTTTGGTCCTAACTTCTTTGACTGAAACCCCAAGCAGGAGTCTGAATGCCAGCCTGGATTTTTCAGGGAAACAAAGAGCACTTTCAAGAATCGCTTTCTATTCCGGCTGAGCCAGAACCTTTTCTCTGCAGTGCCTTGAAACTGCACTTAGGATATGTGCTGAGCTCTTAGAGTGGCTGCCCAGAGGCGACTGTCAGCTGCCTGGGGTTGAACACTGGGGCCCTCACAATGCTTGACCTGAAACGCTGGTCACAAGGCTGGTGAAGATGTTTGTCCTGCAGAAATCCCCACAAAGGAATAAGGGCTTATCTGAAGCATCAGCCCCCAGGTTACCCTGGCATTTCAAGGGGCTGGTTGCAAGCTGTCCAGCCTTCTCTTGAATGATCCATCGCCTGTCAAGTTTGCATACTTGCTTTGACCGATGCTCTGAAGTGCTGCAGCAAGGGCACACCTGCCTTCGGAAACGCGCTGGGCTGCAGAGCACCTCCCCGCCTCCGCTCTGGAGCCAAAACCTGGGCCCACCCTTTCCTCGTTCCTCCAGGTCTTCTGCAAAGACTCATTTATTCTTTCCCCGAAGCTCCGTCTTCGGTCTCCTCCTTCATTCCTGCTGTCTTTCTTTGATCAGGCACTCCATCAAAATATGCTCCTGTGAAAAGTGGCAGTCAAGGGGGAGAAGGAGCCGGCCCTGGGCATAGCTGTCCCTCCCCGCTTTTCCCTGTCTAAACAGCACACGCATATATGTTCTCCCTCCCTCCGTCATCTTTAGCTTTCTTCCAAAGCAGCAGACCTTCTCAATGCTTGCCTGAATTATCTCCACTCTTGTGCTGCTGCTGCAGAGATCTGGCTGCTCGTATTGGGCCACCTCTGGCATCCAGCAAAGTCCCCTGTCAGGCAGCTTATGGGGCTGGCGAGATAGGACGATTGGATTTACCGAGCTGGGAAGAGGGTGCAAGCTGAGGCTATGAAACAGGGGAGTTGTGTTAAAAGTGGCGGAGGGGGTTCCAGGGGGAGGCATATGGGCAGTCTCAGATGTTTGTTGGCCAGCAAAAACTGTGGGCAGCTTCTGCCAGTGAGTTGTTAATGATCACAGCCGCTGGTCGGCCCAACCGGGGCTGGGGACCGAGCTTGGGCTAGGCTGGGGGGTGGCTCACTTGAAAGGCTTGCTGTGCTGGGAAGCCGATCCATTAAAAAGCTCGAGGTCAGGCATGCAGATCTGTGAATGACCTGGGGAGAGCGTTCCCTTTCTTGTGGTTAAGCATCAAGCGTGTTCCTGTAAAGGTGCGGGTCTGTGTCCTGCTGCCCGCCGGGAGCCTTGAGTGGGGCGGGGACAGAGTGAGGTTTGGCAGAGCGCTGCTGAAGGTCGCGTTAAGGTCTGTAAACAGAGTGTTTAACTTCTAACAGGAAGGTGTTGGCTTCCCAGTGTTGACACAAGCCTGTCCGAGAGGCCCCTCCTAGGGAGGCCGGAGTTGCTGTTGTCCCAGTTGGGAAGAGGAGCTGCGGAGAGGCTGCTCGAGGTCAGGAAATAACCCCTTGGTCTCGCTCCTGTGCGGATGGAAAAGAGATTCCCCTCTGCCCTCCCCTGGTAGCGCAGCAGCCAGCACACCTTCCCCGCAGGCGTTTTCGGTCGGTACAGCCCTTCAAACCCAGCATCTCTGTGGCGGCGCAGCGGAGGAACCCGGCAGTGACCGGGGGCTCTGCATTCCTTCGCCATGACTCTGTCCCTCCAAACGCTCGGTGTCCAAAACAGCACAGTTTGAGGATGTCGTCACTCCACACAAATGCAGTTTTTTTTGCTTCCCGCTGATGGCTCAGGCGTGGTTAGAGGAGATGGTCTGAGCTAACGACACTTCTGTACAAAGTTCGAGTTATCTTCTGGGAGGAAGGATGGCCGAAGGAAAGCGACCAGCAGAGGAAATGGCCGCGTAAACTTCCTCTCCTGAATTCCCGCTCCTCTCGGGAGACAGGCCCTTGCCTTGCTGACCTGCCTGCTGGCGGGGGCTGCGGCCATGGGGGTTTGCACGTCCTCTTGCCATGACCATGGTGAGAGGCCTTGCTGGACAAGGGTCTCTGCTCTCAGCGGGTTCGCTCTTCAGAGGCAGGGAGGTCGTTCCTGTGGGACCAGATGCTGGTTTATAACTGCTCTGCAGTGTTGCCCCTCTCCTTGCTCTAGGTTCTCGGCTCTTCGGCTGAGCGCCTTGGGGGTAGGTGGCTTCCTCTGCCTGCCTTTGGTTCCTCAAGCCACCGGGTCCTTGCACCCCACGCTCCTCTTCCTTCGATTGCCAGATTAGCCTTGGTGGTCCCTTGAGTACAAGCTGCCTGGTTTTCCATGTCCTAAGTACCTCTGTGGAATTAAGCCAGATTGTGGACCTCTTTATTCTGGTCTTTAGTTGCTGACGGGGGTAGGTGAGGAGGAGGAGGAGCTGTGCCAACGGGGGTGCTGAAGGTGAGGGACGTCTGCTGGTTCATGGACAGCCCAGCCTGTCTGTGACGGCTACTTGTGCCCGTACCCGCTGCTCTGGGAAGCTCACAGATAAACTCCAAATGTGAAGCAATCAAAGGGGTTTGAATCTAAGGCACTCGAGCCCGTGCTTCCCCACTAAGATAAGAAACAAAAATCCTTTTAAAACACTTAATGTTTTCAGCCGTTTCCTACAGTTCCCTTCTCTCCCACGTTGCTCCTAGTTCCTGTGGCACCAGAATAGATCCTCTTTGTGGAAACGCTCTTCCTCTCCGCTGTTGTTTCTGGAAGACGCCAGAACAACCTTCCAGTCGCAGAATGCGTTTCTGCCGGGGCTGTGGATTGTGTGAGGGGAGGAAGTGGATGAGCTCCAAGCCGAGGGCAGCGGTGGCAGGGACCTGCTGACTCTGCTTTTGGCCCGAGCGGGATGGCAGGATATCTGCTCTTTGTGCACCCGCGCAGCGAGGCGGGGAGCAGATTTCACTTCTGTTTCCTTTGCAGCGGCCTCTGCTCCCTGGCCACGCCGCTCGTCCCTTGTCCAGAGCTGCTTCGCGTCCCGCCAGCCTTTTCCTTCTGAAGGCGTCTGTCTGTCTGCAGGGGTGTGCTGAGAGCGGGGTCTCCTGGGCCTGAGGCTCTGACCGCCCTGGCCCGCGTTTCTGGGTGATCTCCCTCAGCATCAGGAAAAAAAAAGGAAAACGTTGGCCTCTCCGCCCTCCCCTGGAGATGCCACGGTTTTAACTTCTTTCAATTTCACTTCTCCCCTTTTATTTTCAGTTTTCTCCCTCCGGCAGCTCCCAGGTGTAGTGGTGGGGTGGTCCCCTGTAGCTGTTCCTGGTTCTTCTCACACTGAGTAGCATCCTTTTGTTGTGCTTTTTTTGTGAATTGGGTTGTAAATGCTGCAGGGTAAGGATGCAGGGGGAGGAGGATGAGTCCCGCAGGATGTGGCCCTCTGGTGAGCTGGTATCGCAGCCCAAGCCAGACTCACCGGCACTCGGGGTCTCGCACCTCTCTGCAGAGGGGCCAGGCAGCTTGCGTGGGTCCTGCTGGACAGCCACGAGGTCGTGTACCAAAGCAGCCGTTTTTCCTTTGCAGACTGAGACTTTTTTTACGAACCGCCTCGCGAAGCACGTGTGGCAAGTTGTTCTTGTTAGACCTGTGGTGGAAGAAGCGCTGTCGCCTCCCCAGCAGCCTGCTGTCAGCGGGCAGGCAGCAGGGGTGGGGATGGGGACTGGCAAAAAGCAGGGGTGAACCAGCGGTGTGCTGCCTGCCGGCTCCGGGCATCGCACAGGGCGGCCGTGAAGCGCAAAGAAAAGATGCAGTTTGCAGTGTTGTCCTGGATCCTTTGCTGCCGTATGCAGAGCTGCAGAAATAAGCCAGATGCCTGGTGTTCCAGAGAGCAGAATGTATTTAAAAAAAAAAAAAAAAAAAAAAAAGGGGGGGGGGGGATTGCTTCATCATAAATACCAATTTGCTGCAAACTTTCAGCTTCCCAGCATGGCAGAGGTGTTTTCTGGATTGTGTGTGATGGTTCTTGTTGCTTCCGTGGTCTGTTGTGAGAAGGAATTTGCGGGGAGACCCGAGTTCCTAGCGGAGGGTGCTGCTTCTCTGCCTGCTGCCTTCAGCACAAACTCTTGCAGACTTTCTCCTGCCAGCCGTTCCCGCTGCCGTTGAGGCGTTGACGTGCAGACCGGGTTCCGTGAGAAGCCCTTACTGTGACAACTGCAATGGTTAACTAGGTAAAAATAATACATTACGGTTTAATTAAATCTCCCCGGTCAGCGTTGTCGGCCAGCGATCCAGCCGCTCGGCTCTTTGAACCGGGACCGCTCTCCTCGGGAGGAGCAGGCGGGCGCTCGGCAGCCCTGACGCCGAACACGGCGCACGTTCCTCTGCCCCTCTTGCTGTTCTGCATCGTCTTGCTTGTCCTTCTCGCGTTACACCGTGAATTCCTAGCGCTCCCAGAGATTTTTTTTTTTTTCTGCAGTCAAAGGCAGGGAGCTTTATGTCCTTCCTTAAGGCTCATGTGAAATGAGATCCTTTCAGATCAATTTATCATTATCTAATAAGCTGTAGAAATGTTCTCTTTGGTCGTGGTCGCTTTCTCCTTTTTGAGTTGGAGAAATAGTAGAGCCCTTCCTTCTACAGGATCCGGATTCTCTCTTTCTATTTTTATTCCGTTTGGTCCCAGCTTTCTGGAAATCAGTGAGGGTTCTTATCACCTTCTTGAGCGCTGGCTGCCAAGGACTTGTGTGTGGACATCTTATTCTTGCTTTCAAAAATAAGAATTTTTAAACAGCTCCCTAGGAACCTTTCTGGGCTGTAAACAGGTCGGGCACCTCTGCTCTCAGCCAGCCCTGATTTCATGGTGTTCTAATGTAGCTGCTGGAAATACCAGGGAACGGGTCTCGTTGCCCACATGCATTTCTCTGTCCTTGCATCCTGTCCGCTTGCTTTTGAGCCCTTCTGGTACCTTTTCAACAGCTTCCAGTGTCTCAAACTCTCATATGTCTCTACATCCGAATACAAACCTCAGCCAAAAGCTACTGCATTTTTTTTTTTTTTCCTTTTCACCTCTTAAATTTCTCTCCTCTCCCTCTCACTGACATGCACCGAGCTTTGAGTGGTTTGGCGGCACGCGAGGGGAGCTGTACAGAGCAGCCCCGGCCGTTTCGCTGTGCTAACTGAAGCTCTGGCACATTGTGCAGATTATACTGTGGATTGGCCTGGGCATACTGGTTATCAGTACCTACACCACCTTGTCTGCAACGGAGGACGCCCCTGTGAAGATGGACGCGGCGGGCTTGGAGCACCTGGATGGAGAGGAGAACAGAATTGACCAGGATTCAGTCAAAATCCCAGGTATGTGTCTGCTTGAGTTGGGTTTCCCAGCCCTGCTCCCAGCTCCACCTCTTTAAAAAAAAAAACAAAAAACAAAACCACATTTTTTTTAAGTTTGGTGGAAGCAGGGTCTTTTCCAGGCAGCTCCGTGCATCTTCACAGCTTCCTGGGGACTTTTCCCAAGAAAGGCTGCAGTTTTGCCTTCTGGAAAAGCCCTGCTGGTACCTCGTGGGAGTTGTTCTTTTTGGGAAGGGAAAGGAAAGGTAGGGTGCGGGGCTGGGGTCCCCGGTAAGGACAGAGCACGGGGCTCCCCGTTCGGGGTAGCAAATGCAGCTCTGTGAGCACGGCCCAGTGCTGGCTCCGCGCTGGCCACCTGTACGAGGGGTGCGAGTGGCCAAACAGGGCTGCTTTCACCCTTTCTGCCAGCGCATTGTCTGCGGTTCCAATAACAAGCCATTCATTGCGCTCAAAGGTATGTAAATTTATGGGCACTGACTTTTTTTAGTTGTGAGGGTATAAATTTGGAGTCGGTTTTCGCTCTGACAAAGCCTGTGATTATGCCTCAGCTTTGTTTACTGGTTCACGTTATTTATTATTTGTTTACTGTGGCCGTTGATAGAATTACGGCCGATCCCTCCCTTCCCCAGCTGCAGGCTTGCCTTGCAAGGCCATCGCTAGCAGGTGTTGCCTGACCCTGTGCTGGCCCTCATCTCTGGCTGTGTCCTGTTTCTTTATTTTGTTTTTGTTTGGTTCTGCTCGTGCTTTTTTTTTCTTCTTTTTTTTTTTTTTTGTTCTTTGGGTGGAGGCGGGGGGGAGCCTTGAAATATCCTTGCAGAGATTGAAAACGGAAGCGAGAAAGGGGCTGGCTCTTCTAGAGATTATCCTCCCTCCTGGTTGTTGGCTGTGCTCCTGCCGAGCAGCTTTGAGTGTCTCCGAGACACCGGTGCTGCCGCCGATAACATTCACTCCTGGGTTGCTCCGTCCCTGGCAGCGGTGGGGTTTTATGCGTTTGCGCTCACCGTTCACCCGAGGCGTGCGTGCCGTCTCCGGCGCGAGGATGCCCGTGAACTCTGAGCAAAAGATGCTCTCAATCCCTTAATCGTGCTCGCTCAGCAGGGCCGGGAGGAGGGATGCGATTGAATTCTTCCGCCTTGGTTAATTTTGGAGCAGTAATGGCCAAAGAACAGCTGCTCGTTTCAGGAGGAGTCGCTAATGACACGTGTTCTTGTGACTGGGAAAATAAAAAAAGTCCCATAAAAGATGGTGTCCGCTGGAGTTTGCTAAATCTCTTCCCCACTTCTTCTCCGCGTGAGCCGGGGCGGCAGAGCAGGACGCCCGTGTCTAATCGTCGCGGAGCGCAGCGACTCGTCGGTCGCCCTGCCGTACCCACCGCCTGCGCCCGGAGCTCGTCGGCATTAGCCCTTATTGCGTGGTGCTTGCCGCGGGATTAAATAATCCTGCCTGGGAGGAAGGCGCTTTTAGTGCTCGTGGTTTGTAAACTCCCCAGGGAGGAGCTGTGCAGCTCCTAAGGCGCTGACGAGGGCAAGGCTCAGCTGCCCTCCGAGCCCAGCGTGGTCCCTTCCGTAGCGGGGGGCTGCTGGCTCTGCCCCGGGGAGCGGAGCCCGGCCTGGGTGCTCCGTCCCCTGGGAGGAGGAAGCGGGATGGGGCTGGGGGAGATGGAGCCGGGCAGAGGAAGGGGGACAAGGGACCTCGCAGGGCGGACGGCGCTGGGGGAGCGGCGATGGGTGGACGCGGGGCTGCCCCGGGAGAACCACGGTCCCGCTCCGCCGCCGCGAACTGCCCCGCGCCTTGGATCCGTGCCTCCCTGTGCCTCTGCGGGATGTCGGCTTGACTAGCAATGAGAGGCATTAAATGGTGCCCTTCTTCCCCGCCGCGGCTCCCCCCTCGTCCTCGCCCGGCTTGTTTTGCAGAGGCAGGAGCCTGCAGGCTGGGAAAGGCTGCAGCAGCTGCATCCTGTCATTCCCGGGGCGCGCAGGACGCGGGCTGCCCCGCATCACCTGCGTCCCCTCCTCGGCGCACATCTGGTTCGTATTCCTTGCACGGGGCTTGAGCAGAAACACGCGGCCTCGCCCCGGGCACGGGCGCTGGGTGCTGGGCCCCTTCCCCGGGCGGAGGGTGCCTCCGGCCCCTTCCCCGCGGCCCCCGGCCGGGAGCTGCCTGGCCGAGGCGAACCCGGGGGCTGCGCGGGGCCTTTTCCCAGCCCTGCCTTCATCGTCTGACTTTTGCCTGTCAGCATGTGAGAGGAGTTTTATTGGCCTCTTTGATGTTGCGGAGACCAGAACTGTACAGACTTTCATTAAAACCCTGCCCTGTGGGCCCTGGGATTATGAATATTAGAACATTGCCCTTTTATGTGAACACGTATTGACCAGCGAACTCTGAATAGTGTTTTTACTAACGACACCCAAGTGCCCATTACAGCCCCTGCCTGTATTGCTTGAGGTTTACTGTCAGCAGCTCTTCGGGAAAGGTATAAAACCCCTTTCAGAAACGTTCTGCCGCTCCGTGCAGCGTGCGCGCCTATGTTAAAAGGTTGCTAAGCTGCCTGCGAAAGCTCATGAAGGCAATTATCCATTTAAAAAAAAAAAAAAAAAAAAAAAGCTAATTAGGCAATTTCTCTCTGTATTTGAAAGCACCCTAGAGGGTCTCATGGGGTGGATTAAGATTTTGTAATATTTTTCAGCTCCTTACTTGATCATCGCAGCTTCATTTTCTTTCTCTGGCGTTGTGCAACATCGGGTAACAAAGACCTGATTCACTCTCCTTGTGCAAGAGTGCCCTTTCCCCGGCGCTCCGGGGAGCCCGCGAGCTGGGGACCCTTCTCCGTCCACCTCCACGTGTCCTCCTGGACGCGGTGCTCTGCGTCACGGGGACTCGGGCCAAACCTGGGGCTGCGTTCGGCTTCGCCGCCGGCGTGCAGCAGGGGCACGCGATGCCGAGGGCTCCTCCGTCCCCGCGCCGCATCTGCGTTTCCCTCCCCCGAAAAAGCGACCCGCCTGGCCGCAGGCTGCGTCCCCGCCGGCGTTATTAGCCAGAGCAGCCCTGAACATGTGTGAAACGTGGATTATGCACAGCTCCTAATAGCTGCAGGAACAGCTTGACGCTGCTGCAGCTCTCCCTGGTGCTTTGTGCGAGCGAGCTTTTAATAGTGCCTGTGACACAGAAAAGGAACTATCAGCCTCTTGTAATTTGGGTTCGTTTTTACTGCTGGTGCGTCAGGAGACAACTGTGAACTAATTTCAGTGATGCCATTCGATAACCTTGTGAAATCTGTAACCGTTTCAGGGGGAGGGGGGGGCTGCGCGGGGCTCCCCGGGCAGGGCTTGTCCCTGCCTTGCGTGGGGGTGCGGGGCTGCTCGGCACGTTTGAGGGCAGCGCTTTGCCCCCGGCCCTCGGCCCCCGCTTCTGGTTCTTCGTTTTCCTTAGCACGAGCTCGTGGATCTTGCTCCGTTTTCCTTAGCACGAGCTCGTGGATCTTGCTCTCGTGGATCTTGCTCCGTTTTCTTTAGCATGAGCTCGTGGATCTTGCTCCGTTTTCTTTAGCATGAGCTCGTGGATCTTGCTCCGTTTTCCTTAGCACGAGCTCGTGGATCTTGCTCCGTTTTCTTTAGCATGAGCTCGTGGATCTTGCTCCGTTTTCCTTAGCACGAGCTCGTGGATCTTGCTCCGTTTCACCGTGCTGAAGCGATTTAAGCCGATCTGGAGCTGGACCGGCACGAGCAGATCCTGAACCCCGTGTCCTTCGTCAGCCCTCGGCCGATGCTCTGGGCATCGCTCAGCTGCACGGAGAGGGTGGTGTCTCCTCGAGCTCCTGGGGCTCCCCCGGTCCCTTTGCCCGATCCCCCTCGGCTCAGGGGGAGCGCAGCGGGGCCCGTCTTGCTGCCTCTGCCGAGGGCAGGGCGTGTGGACGCAGCTTTCGGCTACGGTCATCGCCGTGGTGGACGAGAGCGATGGGAAAACCATGTGAGGAGGGATTTAATGCCTTTCTGGGACCATTGCTACTATCTGAAACAGGAGCGGGGGGGGCAAGGGAAGCTTTTAGGTTGCTAATCATGAAATTTTATTGCAGCCTAGAGAGGCTGTTGGCAAACCACAACACATAGGCGCGCGCGCACGCACAAATCAGTTGCAGAAAGCCCCGGCTTTCCCTTTGCCGCCCCGCGAGCGTGAGCGGAGCTGCTGAAGAGCACGGTGAGCTGGGGCGGCTCGGCGGGACCCGCCGGCAGCCCGGGCTGCGCCGAGGCAAAGCAAACCCTCCTGGTGCTGCTGCCGAGCGCCCGGGTCCCGTTGTTGTAAGCCAAAAAGCTTTTACAGCCTCTCAGCCCTTGCCTGTAAAGTCCAACGCCGCTCATAAAACATTAAGCGGCGCAGCATTACTGTAACGCTCTCCGAAGGGACCTGGAGGGCGACTAGACAGCCAGAGCGATTATTACACATCCTGAGCAAAATTGTTCTCTGCAAACCACATATAGCCCCTTATAGATTTCCATGCAGCGTGAGAGGTCGTTAATTCACGCCCTGATGATGAACTTAATTTTGTTTCCTGCTGAGCAAATGACGGCTTAGAGGCAACTTTGTCTTATTACGGCGTGGAGACTTCTATTTTTGTTTGTGTTTTGTTTGTGTTTTGGTCTTTTCTTGCATTGTTCGCAGAACGCGGAGCATGCGGCCACCTCTTGATTTACGATTGACGCTTCTCCCAGCAGCGGGGCCTCCCCCAGCCCCTCGGTCGTGGCCTTGACCCCGGGCAGGGGGGGTTTCACCTGCTGCAGGGTCCCCTGGCCAAACCCTGCCCTGTGCGCAGGGGTAGTTCTGGGGTTAACTCCTCCATTTCCTGCTTGTATGGAAAACTTCCCCCCCCCCCCCCCCCTTCTTCCTTTTTATTTCCTCCCTCGAACACCATCTCGACCGTCGTCGGCCGTGGGAACGGCTCTGCCCGGGTTGCAGTTCTCTGCATCCTCTGGTTTCGGATGCGCCGCAGTCTCCTCCGACTGCAGCCATCTCCCGGCTTCATGAACCAATTAACGAAAAACTTTTCCTCCAATAGAGTAAATAATTTTTTTGCTGCGAGGCCAGAATTTAGCTGGGAACATCCGCAGCCGTGCCGAGCGCTCCCCTCCCCGGCCTCAGCCTCCTGCTTCCCAGGGCCCCCGTCCAGGGCTGGGCACTGGTTCCTGCAGTCCATTTTTTCCTGAAAGGAGGAGCGTCCTGCCCTGACTTGCTGAACCCTGGGAAGTCCCTCAATGGAGAGAAGGGACCCTTGGGTACCGGACTCGAATTTCTCAGAAAATCCAAGTCCTTTTTCCCCTCCCACTATCATTCCCCAACCAAAGCAACTTTGAAAGCCGGCCAGCCCTGGCGCACGTCCCTTCGACTGGGTGCGGAGCTCTGGGCCAGAGAGTCCAGGTTTCTGGAGAGGCGCTGGGTCCTTCTGGCACGGATCCCTCTGGGCCAGGATTTTGTACTTATTTTGGTGTTTTTTGTTTTTTTCTTTTTTTTTTTTTTTTTGTCCCCCATCTTGGGTAAGGCCCACGCAGCTGAAGTTGTGGCAATCTCTCCTTTCCCATGAGTTCATCTTGTAATAAATCGCACCAGCCCTGCGGAGGGGGAGGAGAAAATTGAAAGATGTTTATAGAATTAATTCCCCAAAGGAAATTGCATGGGGGAGGGCAAACGGGGGGAAGAGTTGGGAATTTTTTTTTTTTTGTTACAGAAGATAGATTTTTTTTTTTTTCTAGAGTTCGTTGGATGGAAAAAAAATCTGCAGAACAGCTCCAGTGCTGGGAAACAATTAGATTTCCTCCTCTGCTGCTCTTCTAAGGAAGAGTTCGCTCCCTGTTTGCGCTGTGTGGGTCGGCCTCTCCCACCCTGGGGTCGGAGGGGTGTAACCACCAATTCCACGTGGTTACTCCAGCGCTGAGCCCTGTGACTGGTCTGACTGGGCTGGGTCTGACATAAACATCCCATCTCTTCCAGGGGGAGATGGGGAGGGTCCCCCAACGCCCGTTTAACCATGCTCCTTAAAACCCTGTGCCTCCTGCGGGGTCACGCAGCTCTCCCCCCTCCCTCCCACCCGACCTCCTTGCGGCGTTTGAAGGGCTGGGGAAACGCTCGGGCGCAAAAAGGAGAGGAAAAAAAATAAATAGCAGAGGTTTTGAGCTACGTTGCGGTGTGCGGCCAGTGCAGGTGGGAGCAGGAGGGCGATGGGGGGCCTGCGGCCGGACCCCTGCTCGGTTCTCCGGGTGCTGGGGGGTCCGATGCGGGGGAGCCGGGAGGATGCTACCATCTGGCGGCATGGGCTCGCAGCAGCAGCCGGCTCCATCCCGGCCCTGCCTCGCTGCCTGGCCTGGCTGCCTGTGCCGGCAGCTCCATAAAAAGCCACTGCAGGGAAAACAAACAGGCAAGCCCAGAACAAAAGCTCCAATCCCTCCGTACTGATGCTGGAGGGAAAAGAGCTGCTCGGCTCGTGTCGGTGAAGGGATTTGCAGCACCCAAAGCAATTGCCTCGGTCCTGCCGGTGGACTGCCGGTGCAGCCATGCGTAACCTCCTGCAATTAACTGTCCTGTGTTTGCAGACCAGAACCCGGCGGTGGAGGAGGCGGAGGATGACCGCGATAAACCGAAGCTGCTGGACGAGAAGGAGGAGATGGAGCAGCCACAAATCAAGGTGCCCATGGAGGTACCCAAGAGAGAGGAGGAGGAGAGGGGAAAGCCGGAGGAGAAAGTGCAGCTTGACCGTCCCGACCAAGGTAACGAGGAACCTGAGGAAAGGGTGCCAGCTTTGGAGCTGGGAGGCGTACGTTGCAGGAGTATTTCGGATAGAGATCCTGATCTCTGCTCGTTACCTCGCGGACAGAAGGTGATTTAGTATTCGATGCTCTTGAGGCTCGTTAGGTATGCAGCCTCCTGATGAGAAAGGCTGAGGAAGGGCAGTGGGTAGCTGGGTGTGCTGTGAACCTGCTGCCTGTTGCTTTCCCCCCGGCAGTCTCGAGCCCCCTAACCCTGCCTGTCGTTTGCCCTAGGGATTGCCCTGCCCGTGGGGGAAGCGCATCGCCACGAGCCGCCCGTCCCGCACGACGAAGTGGTCGTGGACATGGGGCGGGAGCGGGAGGAATCCGATGAGAACAAGCTTGTGCCTGGAGGAGCCGACGATGGTCTGCTCAAGCCAGTGCTGGAGGAGCCAGCCGCGCTGAATCCCCAGAAAGAGGCACTTGGCCCGAAACAAGGGAAGGAAGCGATCGCTGAGAACCAACGGCGGGGAGGGACTGACGAGCCCGTTAAGAATCCAAAGAACGTCCTGGAGGTGATCGTGCAGCAGGATGGCAGGCCGCCATACAAAGAACTGGAGCCAGACAAACAACTGCTGGAAGCCAAGGCGCAAGCTGCCGTGCCGGACGGTGAGAAGAAAGCTGAGGCTGCAGGTGAGAGGGAGAAATCAAAGCTCCAGCTCGCCAGGAAAGCAGAGGAGGCTGCAAAGTCCATGGAGAAGGAAGGCGACCCTGGTAAGCACCCCCCATGGCGGCTCATCCGTACAAACTCCCCTCTTGGCCTGTAATCCGCCCCGGCGGCGGGGCAATTTGGTTATTCCAACCTACATCCCAGTGCTTCCGTTTAATTTCACGAGATTAGCATGTGAGCGTGCACAGCCCCTTCAGCAGCTGTTGGGGGAAAGGAGGAATCTGGTGGCTTTGACAGCTACTATAATATCTGTCAAACAGTTGTTTGCTAGCCTGCTAAATGTCAGGTGCCATGCTGTTCCTGTGCGTCTCTGTACTCACTGGGGACGCGGAGCCGGGAGATCTTGACAGGTAACACATTGCTAAGTGCCCGTCTAAAAGCTAGTTAGAACCATTCTTGCATTTTAATTGGCTGAGGTAGTTAGCGCTGGCTCGCTGCCACGAGTCTATAAGATTGTTAAATATTTTTTTTTTTATTACTTCCCTTGCAGTCATCGGGTTGAATGTAAACTGTGCCGGCTTAGGCAGGGAGGGACAACACGATGTGGAGTCATTTTCGTGAACGTTTGCTGCTGGAGCGTCCTTACTGACCGCCAAGGTCTGTTTGTCTGCAGGTGAAAAGCAGGAGCTGCCCCTCCCGGACAGAGCGGATCAGCTGGAGCCGAGGGAGACCCAAAACACCGAGGAGAAGCAACAGGAGAACGCGGGGAGCAAGCTGGAGGGTGAGCACGCGTCCCTGGGGCGTGCAGGGAGGGGAAGGCGCTGAGCTCCCCCCCCGGGCGCCGGGGCTGCGAGCGCAGGACTTCTCTCTGCAGGAGGACGGTGCCAGCCGGTGCTGTTCTTGCCAGCACATAGCTTTAGGCCGTAGTCACCTCCGCCACGGCCTCCAGCGGGCTCACGCCTCCGGCGCAGCCTGGCTGTTCCGTGGCACAGCCCCTGGCAGGGCCGCTCGAGGACTTTGGTGGCTCGAGCGCAGGCGGCGCTGCCCCGGCGAGAGCGCGACCGGAGTGAAACCGTTCGGCTTGGGCGAAACGGGGGGAGCCAGCAGGACGGTGGGGAGGTGGGTGGGTGGGCATCGCCCTGCAGCCTCGTGGCGTGGGGCAGACCCAGGCTTTATCACATGGGGAGACCTGGGCACATGGCCGTGCGGGGGAGCGGTGGCAAAGCCCCGGCTGCTCCTTCCCCGGAGCCTCGGCACCAGTACTGTGCCGTGAGCCCTTCCCGGGCTGAGCTCGCTGCCTTCGACCTCTGCCTCGTGAGAGGGGTTGGAGCCCGAGCTCGGGCTCACAGCCTGTGTGTGCCGTGGTCCTGTGGCTCTTGGCCTTGGTGCCACCCCTTGGTGCTCTGGTCCAAGGTGATGGGTGCTTGGTCTGATGGACGATGGCAGCGGGCAGGCTCTCCTCCTGGGGAGCGTATCGCCCTCCCCCTCGTTTGGTGGTTACACCTTGGTTTTCTAATTATTTTCTTTCCATTCTGCACTGCAATGGGACTTTGAAAAACTGAGCGTAAAAAGCTAGTGGTGGGTACGGACTAGAAGGACTCTTCACGTTTCAAGGAGGATGAAGGGCCGTGAGTTTGCGTGGGGTTTTCTGTCTCAGTCTGTGCAGGACTTGCTGGGGATGCTCTGCCGTGGGGATGTCACCAAAAGGTGCTCTGGGCTTGTTCTGCTCCTCTGCAGGCTGGGAGAGGGGGGAAGGGGTGAAAAGGCGTCGCAGGAGCGAGGCGGTGGGCACGTCGTAGCTCCATGGATGCTCTCTGCAAACGGCTGCCTCGCCGGGACCGTTGCTGAGTGCTCGGGTTGTAGCTGCACCGGGCCGTGTGAACTCAAGTACTTTCATTTTATAGTTGTTTGAGGTGTTTTTTATGAAGAGTGCCTGTTAAAATCCAGCCAAAGCACCGGCTGAGGCCTGCTTTCCCCACGATCAAAGGAGGAGCCGGGAGATAGCATCGCCTTTTGTTTGTGTGGAAGAGGTTTGCTGCACAAATAGAGGAGTTACACGTGTTTGCAGAGCTCTCGGTGAGAAACGCTTTGATTTGGCATTCCACCTTTGCCTGCTGCCTGTTCAGCCCAAACCTTCCCATGCCGAGCCGGGGCCCGGCAGGCTTGGAGGGCGAGATAGTAGAAGTGACTTCTGTTTTCATTGTTTATTCTGAGCAAAGTGCGAAAAATAATCAGATCTCGAGAAGTCAATTGCTCTCTTGAAAGGACCGAATTCCCCCCTCATATCCCAGGAGTGGAAGGGGAATTCCAGGGGCCCTCGGCCAATAGTGCCATAATGTGAACTGGAAATATTTCTCCCTAATCACCCTGTGGGTGATCAGCGGGACAGGGGGAGCCACCTCCCGTGCTGGAGAAGGGTTAACCTGGACAGCGTCCCTTTTTAATTTAAATGGCATTTTACAGGCTATAATTTTGACATTATTTCCTTTGGGGTATAAAAGTCTAGAAACACCTTTGATTTTGGAGGAACGCTGCTCGTTGGTGTGGGAGGCGAGCGACCCACAGGTTCATACTCTCTGGATACGGTTCGATACGTCCGTGTCCAGGTGGAGAAAAGGCGGCAGCGTTTCCGTGCAGACCTGGGACGCGCAGTTTGTGCATGACGTGTCGCTTGCAGCGAGTGAATCGACATGAGTCGCTTCTGCTTATCCCAAAACGCACTCATCTGTTCTGTGTGACTTGGCGGCTGCGAAGGGCTGGCGGGAAGGGATTTCCTCTGGTGGCGTGGGGAGCTCGGTTTTATTGCGGTGGCGGCTCGGCTCGGCGGGAGGTGGGGCTGACTTTCTGTGCCGCTGTGGTTTCAACCTGCCCGACCGCCTGCGCCGCTGTGTGCCAGAGTACTCGGCCGTTAAACCTTCGATGGCAGCTTGGGGTCCCAGCCCTTTCGGTGTGCTCAAAGCCAGAATCTTCGGCGGGATCGTTTGGTGGGTGTTCTCCTGCTGGGGGCCAGGCTAGACCTTCACTTAGCCAAGCTGGGAGAAGAGACAGCGGTAGCCCCTCGTCATTCTGGCTGTAACCCAGGGCTTGCCTCCTGAAAAGACCCAGCCCAGCGTCCGTCCCTCACGTGCTGGGTTGATGTTTCCGTGTCGGTTTATCCCTCCATGCGGGTCATCTCCCTCTGGGGGCAGCTCCCGGTGCTGTGCCTTAGCTGACTTCTTCCAGTTCCTCCTAAGATTGCATGTTTGCTCTCTGTGGCCTTCCTAGGCTCGGTTTAGCTGGGATGAAATCTTTGCAGTGCGTTCGATGAGATGGTCTAGAGAGCTGCTCTGCAGCAGCACTGGGGCTTCCCCAGGCACCGCAGGCGGCTTTAAAAGCAGCTCGTCTCGCTTGGGCAGCCGAGCCCCTCGCGCTCGGCCGGCTGCTGCCGGTCCCGTCCCCTTCCAGCTCCTGTGCCAAGCAGCTGCCTCCTCCTTCCTGCGCTGGGACCCCAGCAGGCATCCCCTGCACCTCTTTGTGGCTCTTTCCCCCGAGCAGTCAATGACGAGAGCTCAGTTTTGATCCCTCCACCCAAAACTTCTTGGGAGGACAGCGTCCTGTCCTAGCACGCGCGCTAGCGAGCAGCCAGTCTGGGCTTTGGGCTGCCGCCCTCGGTGGAGGAACGCCAGAGCGGTGCTGCCGGCAGCGGAGCCGTGCCGTGTCCTTCTCTCCCTCCTGGCGAACGGGCAGTGTTTGCAGAGTGGGACCTTCCTGTGAGGAAAACCCCTGCAGCCCTCCTCCAAGGCTGAGAGATGATGAGTGAGGGGTTTGGGTCATGGATTTTTTTTTTTTTCTTTCTTCTTTTTTTCCCCCCTTTTCTAGAAGCGGGGCAGGCAAAACTGCTCGATCACGCTGTGCTGCTGCAGGTGATCAAAGAACAGCAGGTACAGCAGAAGCAGCTACTTGACCAGCAGGCAAAGCTGCTGGCTGTGATTGAAGAGCAGCACAAGGAGATCCACCAGCAAAGGCAGGAGGAGGGAGGAGAGGAGAAGCCAAAGCAAGGTAAGGACATTGCCAAAGAGTGTGACCCCCTCCACGGGCTGCTCACTGCTCAAAGCAGCTTTAAAATCAGGCTGGGAGAGATCCGAGTCCCTTTGGCACACGGCAGAGTCCACCCTGCCAAAGCCATTCCCGTGTCTGACCCTGACCTCTGAGCTGGGGATCCCTGGCTCTCCCCCATGGCTCTCCGTGTTTTCCCACGTGGCTGTTGATGGTGTGATCTCTTCTCCTGTCCCCTGTTGTGCAGAACGAGGTGGCGGGAGAAGGGAATCTCTCGCTCCCAAGAAAAAGCTTTTACGTGTCGGTTTTTGTTCTGCAGCAGAAGTGCCGCAGGAGCCCGCTGCGCCCGTCTCCAAGAGCAAGGAGGACGAGGGCCTCGGAGCGAAGCAAGAAGCTGCTGCAAAGGCGCCGAGCAAGGAGGTGATGGAGCACCCTGCGCAGGGCCCGGGCAGGCAGCCTGCTGACTCCGCGGAGCAGCGCAGGGGGACTGCAGGAAAGCTGGAAGAGGCTGGGCACAGGCGTGAGATTCCTGGGGTTCCTCCCAAGGAGCAGAAGGTGCCGCCACAGGAGAATGAGCGAGCTGTTAAAAATCCCGCGGAGAACTGGGATCCCCTTCACGGGGATGCCCAACATATTCCGGCAGCCAGAAACCACCTAGAAAAGAAGCCCTTGGCGGAGGATTTAGGAGGAGATCATGAAGCCAAAGCTGGAAGAGACGTCCACGAGAAGAAGAATTCCCTGAAAGCCGTGGAAGTAGCTACAGCTCCCATCCAAAGAGAACAGCCGGGGGCTGCCAAAGTTCAGGGAGTAGCGGGAAAGAGTCTGGAAAGAGACTCAGGAATAGACCTTAAAGCCAAAGCACTGAGCCAGGTGGAGCCCAAAGACCTGGCAGTTGCGCTGGACTCCTCCAGCAGAAGGAACGTGGCAGAGAATGAGCAGCACCTATGGGAGCATCAGAGAGGTGCAGACAGCGAGGGGGGCGAGGGTGCTGGCTGGCGGCAGCAGGCTTTGCAGAGGGACCTGCCTGGCAAAGGGGAGGTGAAGGAAGCAGCTCCTCAGGAGAGCGTGGTGGACGCGGCCCAGGACCCGCAGGGAGGTCTCCAGAGCAAGCAGAGGCGCGGGGATGGGAGTCTCTCAAACGAGGCTGAGAAAAAAACGGGCCCTGAGAACGCTCCTGCCCAAAAGCCTGAGAGAGGAGCGGCTGCCCCGGCGGACCAGAAGCTGGACCCCGATGTCAAACCCAACCGGGACCTAAAACTGCAGGCGGACCTGGACCTCCGCCGGAGGAGGCGGGACCTGCTGCCTCCTGAGGAGGAGGAGGAGGAGGAGACTGCACAGGGGGCGGGGGTCTTCATTGGCCTGAACCCCCTTCCAGATGTGAAAGTGAACGACCTCCGGAGCGCTCTAGAGACGCGGCTGCACCAGGTTGCGGAGGGGGCCCAGCAGGTGGTCCACAGCCGGCAGATCAAGCAGATGACGCAGGCGGACGGGAGCGTGTGAGCGGGGTGGTCGTGCGCGGTGGGTGGCTGCGGGGGTTGGCCACGGGCACGAGGCCGAGGAGCTCCGCAGGGGAGGTTCAAGTTAACCAGCTGGTTTTTTGGCCAGGGGTTGGTCTAAGCCAGCGGGCGCGTTGCTGCACGCAGCGCTTGGACCCACGGGATCTCCTCGGACCCGTGAGCGCCATCCGGGGGACTCTGGGCTTCCCGAGGCTCTGCGGCAGCAGCACCTCCCTGCGTGTGCTGGCAGGTGGCTGAGGAGACGGCAACCCTGAAAGAAAAGCTCCTGCTGTCCTCTGGCTTTCAGAGGTTGCCGCCTGCCTTGGTTCCCTGCCGGGCCAGCTTTCAAGGACCCTTTTCAACATCTCGTTCGTATCGAATTGCCTTCTCCATCCGGCTCTCCGCTCCTCTTTCGGAACCGAGGCGGTCATCCGCGAGGTTCCCCTGCCCCCTCGGAGAGGCTCCTCTGGCCCCTGCCTTGGGCTCCTGGACCCAGCCTGGGTTGCGGGGCGGAGGGGAACCAGGGGCCGCGGGAGGAGGGGAACCAGGGATCACACATCTCGGGGAAGGGCTTTATCCTGGAGAAGCATCAAGTCATGAGTTCAGGACCAGCTTAGCCAATTGCGTTGGTGTTTCTCTTGAAATGGGAGCCGTTAGTCTTGCATGTTTCGGAGATAGTTGTGGTTTAGGAACCTAGTTTAGTAGAAACGCTGCCTTAAACGGGCACAACTGCTGCTGTTGTGCTGCCTCTACTCCCAGGGATTTAATTGGTTGGCCACACACGAGCAATAACCCGGAGCTTTGCTCTCGCCACCCTCCCCGGATGCTCAGCTCTCATCTGTGCTTTCAGGCTTGACTTCTCCCGTCCAAAGTGCATTACGAAGCTCAGCCCGGGGGGCTGCAGGCTGCCCCCACCCCCAGCCAGCTTCATTTTTCTGCAAGAGGTGACTAATTTGGTAACAAAAGACGTGGCTTAACGAGGGCGGCCTCGGGGGCTTGGCTCAAGCGTACCTACCTCTGCTCTGGGTGGAGCGTGTTTGTTTTGTGTGCTCTTCCCAGCCCCCTCCGTGTTTTACATCCATCGATGTCAGTGCTCCGCCCCTGGAAATGTGTTTTATGAGTGAGGAAGGGAAGAGCTTCTGTGAGAGCCCTGGTTCCTTTCAGGCTCCCAGACCGTGATTCATCCCTTCGGTTTTTTTGTTTGGTTTTTTTTTTTTTTCCTGTTTTGTTTTTACATCCTGACTTGAGAATGTAAGAAATCAAATCCCAAAGCTCTCACTTAGAATGGCTGAGATTTCCCAGCCTGGAGTCTACAGACCTCATCACTGTGGTGGTTTTTATATCCGTATCTCAAAGTATCTTTGGTAAACCAGCCTCGTGGAGCTCGCGTCTGATGGGACCCCGCGGAGCCAAGGGACAGATCGTTATCGGACACGTGGGACCGTCACACCGGCTCCGGTCACTCGGGAACTCTGCCGCTGCCTGCCTGGGACGCGTGCCTGTTGCTCGAAGGATGTCGTCTTAATTTCTCATTAAAATGACACAGAGCCACAGGGCAACAGCCACAGACTTGGGCTCCCTTCTTCAGGAGGACCCCCCGCGCTGCTTCCCCGTGACCGGCACCGCCTTAACCCTCGGGACTGGCCCTGTAGCCCGGGTCAGCTCCTCCGTTCCGCTGTCTTCAAGCACAAGCAACGCAGCCGGGAGCCCCAGAGCCGCTCTGCAGCCATCCTGGGTACGTGTCCGTCGGGGCAGGGACGGCAGCGGGCTTCGGAGCACATCTCTGACTCTGCAGCGGGGAGATGGGTCTGGGCTCTGTCCCCGGCGGCACCAAGCAGCCTTTGTAAAGCGAGAGGGAGCTGGAGCAGGGGCTGGATCTGCCCCTCTCTGCCCTTTGTGCCTGCCGGGGGCTGCCCTGGGCTGCCCCAGGCCTGCGGGGTCAGAGCTGCCTGTGGCCCCACCGCGTCTTTGTTGGCGTTGAGTCGTCGTCTGTGTGAACACAAAGGACCAAAGGACCAAAGCTCCCGACGTTCCTCAGCAGCTGGGAAGGGCTCCTCAGCAGCTGGGAAGGGCGCAGTCCCTGGGCACCCCCAAGCCGGGCTGGAAGCCAGAGGGAGCCGCTGCCTGGGACCACTGGTACCGGGGTGGGGTGTTTGGTGGGAGAGCGCCGAGGGGAGGCTGAGCTGATCAATAAAACAAGCTGAAGCATTTTGATCTTAAACTCTCCTGAGTTTTAAATTAAAAAAAAACAAATAATAAAAAAAAAAAAAAAGAGACAGGTAAGCCTTGCCCAGCCCCTGGGCTGTGGCTCCTCAGGGGTGGTCAGCGGCGTCTGCCTTGCTCCATACCCGCAGGGCATTAGGTTGTGGAAGGAAAAAAAGAGGCGTTTGTGCTTTTTTGGGAATTTGCTTGTCTCTCCGCTGCTGGCAGGGAGGAGGGGAGGCTGCGATCGATCCTCCTGCCACCCTCGCACACAGGGCCTGGCTCGGGGATTCAAACCCCCCTAATTTGAGCCAATTCTGGGGACCAAGCAGCTGCAGCAGAGCCACTCCCCAGCTCCTGTCGGTGTCGGTCCCCCCCCTGCGCAGAGCCCGGCCCCGGGGCCGCGGCTCCGCTGCTCTACGGGCGATGGCTGCGGCTGAGCGGGGTCGGCCGGGCGCTGGGCAGGGGCCGGGGCAGAGCGGGACGAGGCTCGGCCCCGGCTGCTCCGCCCAGGCCGGGGAGCGGGAGGGACGGCGGCCCCCGCGCTGGCTCTGGGGCTGCCCCCGGGGTCTCCAGCAGCCCCGGGGCCCCGCCTCGCTCGTGTCCTCGGGCATTTAAGGACAAACCGGGTCCGGTGTGGGAGTTTTTATTTTCCCGAAGCGTCTCCCGGCCGGGGCGGGGGGCGCCGGGGCCGGCCCCGTCATCGCTTCGGCGTCGCCTTCGCCTGCAAAGAGCCGCGGTTCAGGCCGGGCCGAGGCCCCGCGGGCCCCGGTGGCGGCCGCAGCCAGAGCCGCGCCCGGGGCCGCTCCCCCCGCCCCGCCGGCACCGGGACCTACCGCCCGGGCGAAGCAGTCCCGCAGTGCCCGGAACTCCTCCAGGCAGGCGTCCCGCCGCAGCTCCGCCGTCCCGCCCGCCGCCGCCGCCACGCACCGGCCGTAAGCAGCCGCCTGCGGGGAACGACAGGGAACCGGAGCGGGGCGCCGGGCTCGCCGGGCCGCCCCGCCCCGGAGCGGAGCCGATCCCCGCCCGCCCGCGCCCCCACCTGCTCCCCGCAGCCCGCCAGCAGCGCCGGGAAGCGCCGCAATCGCGCCCGCGCCCGCGGCCAAACGCCCCGGCCCGACATCGCTGCCGCCACCGCCGCCGCCTCACGGCCTGGGCGCCGCCATGGCGGAGCAGCCGCGATTGGCCGTCCGCCCCGCTCATCAAAATGCCGCGCCTTCGCATTGGGCGTCGGAGGACGCCCGCCCCTCCGGCTCGTCGATAGGTGAGACGGTGCGCCTATCAAAGCGTACTGTCTCGCTGATTGGGTGGTGGTGGAGGGTCGTCCCCTCAGCCTTCTCGGATTGGCCGGGTCGGCCTGCCTAAAGCGTGGATTGGCCACACACGGCGTCCACCTCCCGAGCCCCTAGTGATTGGTCGCTCGTCGCGGGTATCTCTGATTGGCGGAGGTGCCGGCTGTTTACTTCTCGTCTCCCGCCCTTTTGCCGCCGGCGTCAGCCTTGGGGGCCGCTTCCGCCAGAGGCTCCGCCCTCTCTCGGCGATGATTGGTCGAGCGGCAGGGTCTCGCACTCTCACTGGTGCACAGTGACTTCCGGGGGGCGGAGCCGCGAGGCTGCTTTCGGGCCGGGCAGGACCGGCGCCGGTAGTGTCATGGCGGCGCCGCTGAGAGACCGGTTGAGTTTCCTGAGCCGGGTACGGACCGGGGAGGGAGGCGGGATGTGGGGGGCTGCCTGGGTGCGTGACATCACTCCGCCACCCGTGATGTCATCGCTGCACCTTCCCACCTGCTGCACTGTCAGAGCCCGGGCCCTTCGGCCTTGTTGGGGCACCCCTTGCCTGACTCTGATGTCATAGCCGTGGCGTCACTGATTCGGAGGGCCGTGATGTCAGTGCAGGGGCACGGTGTCAACGGGGTGGGGGTGGGGGTTTATGGCGGCCTGAGACAGCGCTGGCGGGGCCGGGGCTGCACCGGGGTCGGGGCTCAGCCCCACCGGGGCCGGGCTGGGCCCCCCCTGATACCGCCCTTCCTCCTCCTCCTCCTCCTCCTCCTTCTCCTCCTCCTCCTCATCCTCCGCCAGCTGCCGGTGCTGCTGAGGGGCACGGCGGACGACGACGTCCCCTGCCCCGGGTACCTGTTCGAGGAGATCGCCAGTATCCTTCTGGGGAGCGGGGGGGCCCGGGCTGGGCTGGGTGCGGGAGGCCGGGGTGGAGGGGGAGCGGTGCTGGGAACCGGGGAGGGGGGGGGGCTGCTGCTGCCCCCCCGCCCCGGGCTGGGGTCCCCACGGGGAGAGCAGGATCCCTAACGCCCGCCCCAGAGATCTCCCACGAGTCGCCCGGCAGCAGCTGGTGCCTGCTGGAGTATCTGCTCAACCGCCTGCAGAGCGGCTCCTGCCACGTCAAGCTGAAGGTGGGTCGGGGGTGTCAGCGGGGGGCGGCTGCTGCGGGGCTCCCCGGGGCGATGGGCGGGAGCGGGGGCATTGCCGCAGCGCGGGGGGGCCGGTGGGGCAGCCGTGACTTGGCCTTCTCAGCCCGAGCCCCGCGTCCGCAGGTGCTGAAGATCCTGCTGCACACGTGCACCCAGGGCTCCCCCCAGTTCGTCCAGCAGCTGAAGAGGAACGCCTGCTTCATCCGGGAGGCGGCAGGTAACGGGGCGGGGAGCGGGGCAGGAGAGCGGGGAGCGGCCCTGTGTGGTGCTGGGGAACCCGGCCTGGCTGTGGGGGAGAGCCCGGGGCAGCTCCGGGGCTGCTCTGGAGGCCGAGCACTGTCTGGGACCTGTGTCCTGCTTCGTGCCTGGGAGCCGAGCGTCCCCCAGCCCTCCTGGCCTCGTGCCTTGCAGTGTTCACTGGGCCCCCAGACCCCCTCCACGGCAACAGCTTGAACCAGAAGGTCCGGGCGGCCGCGCAGGTGAGTGCTGGCCCCCGTTCCCCTTGTGCTGGGCAGAGTGCTGGGGTCCTGCCTGGAGCGGCAGGGCAGCTCTGCCTCCCATACCCCTGTCGCAGGACCAGGCTGGGGCGCCCAGCTCTCTGCCCACACCCCCCTCTTTCCCGGCAGGACTTGGCCAGCGTTCTCTTTTCGGATGCGCCTCTCCCCCAGCCTGCCACGCTGCCTGCCCGTCCACTGCCTCCCACGGGTAAGTGCAGGCCCCTCGTGCCCCTGTCACCTCCCATGGGCTGTGCCGGCAGCGCCGGGCCAGTCCCTTTGGCTGGAGCTTCGGGTGTGTGGAGGCCCTGCTGGCCAGGGGGGCTGCTGGGGGTGAGGGCAGGGTGCCGTGGGCCCCAGTGACGGGTGTCTGGCTGCTGCCCCTGCCCCACTGTGGGCCCTGGCTCTGCTTGCTGAGGGCGTTCTGCAGCTCTGGCTAGAGCAGGCTGCAGGGTTCTGTGTCAGAGGGAAAAATGTGCCCAGGGAGCGGAGGGACGGGCTGCCCTTAGCTTCCCTCTGATGTGTTATGCAAGTGCCTCTGCCCTGCACCCCAGCTCCTCCCGGCTGCCCCAGGCGCTCCCTTGTGTTTGCAAGGGGGAGGAACAGCAGTGGAGGGCGACCCCGAACGCCCCATGCTCCCTCTGAACATGGCTTGTACCTCCCCCAGGCATGGGCTCCAGCCCCAGCCCCTGCGGCTCCTTGCAAGGATTTGGCTTCAGCAGTGAGAAAAGCGGCTCCGGTAAGTCCTGGCTGTGCCCTCCCCTGGTGCTGCCTCTCACCCCACATGGGTCCCCTGCTCGGTACCAACCTGCCTGTGTGCCACGACACCCCAGCCCCGGGGGTCCTGCCTGGGCTTAGACCAGGCTCCCAGCGTTCGGAGACGTGTAACCTGGTTGCCTTCTCTCTTGGCGGGTGCTTTCTGGGTGGCTCAGAGCAGAGCTGCGCCGCACCCTTTCATTTGTGCAGCTCTTCCCTTTCCCAAGCCATCTGAGGGGTGCTGGGGCTGGTGGCACGGCCGCGGGGCTGGTGGTGGGGGGCTCCGCCGGGTCCTTCCCGGCTGGGAGGTGTGATGGGGACGTGGGAGGTCGGCTCATGCTCCCTGGCCTGTCCCGGTAGCTCCCAGGGATTCCTCTCCCCCTTGTCCAGCCAGAAGCCCCTCACAGCCCGGCTGTGCCCGGGGCCTGCTGGCCTCTCTGCTGGCAGGTCCCTGCCATGCCCTCTTGTCACCCTGTGAGTCGGTGGGTGCCCAGGGGCTGGGCTGGGCTCCCCGGGAAGCGCCTGATGCCCTGGCCTCTGCCCAGCTTCCACTGGGGAAGCCCTGCTCAGCACCATCCAGCGAGCAGCCGAAGCGGTGGCCCACGCTGTGCTCCCCTCCGCGGAGGGGCCCCAGCCTCGCCGCAGGGAGCTCCATGAGGACTCCTACCAGCCCGTCAGGGCCCCCTCTCCCACCAGGAGCCTGGCCAGGGCTGTGAAGCCTCCAGCAGCCGCTGCAGCACACAGCACCCGAGGTAGGTCCCCCCTGCTGCTGGGCTGGGCTGGCTGCTGGCTTCTGGGGGGCCTGGCGGGGGTCCCCATGAGGTAGTGGGGCTGGTTTGGGGGTCAGCACCTCACTGCTGCTGTCCCTGCAGTGAGCCACCAGCCAGGACTGGCCGGGGGTGGCTGGGAGGAGGCAGACAGCGGGCACAGCTCCCAGGACTCCTCGCAGGGGAACGGCGAGTTGAGCCGCACCTCGGACTCCTGCAGCAAATCCGGCAGCGACAGCCACTCCGGGGCCAGCCGGGAGCTGACCCACGCAGCTGAGAGGTGAGAACGGGGCCCTGGGGGGGCTCCCCTTCCCCCAGGACCTTCTGAGGTGCTTCCCTCATCTCCACACAAAGGGCTTGGTGTTTTCCACACCATTAATTTGAGTCCCCTGGTGCTGATGGGCTGGATTCCTGCCAGCATGCTTGGCCTCTCAGCCCAGGCAGCCCGAGGGTGGGCAGAGCCGCAGGCAGGGGAACTGATTTGGGAAGGACTCCCTGCCCTTGTCCCCATGGAGGCATCTCCCCGGTCAGGGTGGATGCTGACGGCCTGGGCGACTGCGTGCGGGAAGTGAGCCTGGTGTCGGCGCTGACCCATGGCGCCAGGGTCTTCCTCACCAGGGAGGAAACACAGCACTTCGTCAAGGAGTAAGTGCCCAAAGTGGGACCGTGGGTGCTGCAGGGCCGGGTGGGGAGCACTGCGGGGGTTTGGAGGGGCAACCTGAGCCCTTCTCACCCCTGTGGCTACCTTGGCCCAGACCTCTGGGCCAAGATGCTGCCAGGCAGGAGGGCTGCCTGCTCCCGGGGCTCGGGGTGCTCCTGGTGCTCGGGGCCATAACCCCTTCCCCTTGGCCAGGTGCGGGCTGCTGAACTGCGAGGTGGTGCTGGAGCTGCTCAGCCGGGCGCTGGAGGACGCCAGCGACAGCGTCCGCATGGTGAGTGTGGGGCAGTCCCGGTGTGCTGCCAGCACGTGCCCGTGGTACTGCCCACCCCAGGTAGGCACAGGGTGGAGAGACGGGGGGTAAGAAGCACCGCCGAGCCGGGGTGTTCTGGGGCCTGTCCTGCCTGCTGGGCTCAGCCCCGCTCTCCTTCCCGCAGAGATCCATGTGCGCCATCTCCTCTCTCATGTGCTCCGACCTGCTCTCCCTCGACCAGATCTTTGCTGTGACTCGGGAGCACCTGCAGCAGCTCAGCCAAGGCAGCCCCGGCCCCGTCGCCAACCGAGCAACAAAGGTGACTCCTGGGACGTCCCTGTGCCCTCTCGTCCCCGTGCCCTCCTCTCACTGGGGCAGGGATCTCCCGGGGACTGGCCTGCCTGTCCTCAGGGGCACCCAGAGCTTGGGAGTGGTTCCCTACATGTCCCAGAGGGGTGGGAATTGTCTGCCTCTCCCAGGAGTGGGGCACGGGGGCGGTGATGCTCCATCCCCAGGGGACAAGGCTGAGCCCTGGGAGGGGACACCGGGCAGATCCCCAGCACTGGGAAAAGGGGCTGGGACTGGGCCCCCTTCCCGATGCTGCTCTCACTCCCGCCCATTCCCACTCCTCCCAGATCCTGCGGCAGTTCGAGGCGCTCTGCAGAGGCCAGCCCTCCCCGAAGAGCCCACGCCGGGACTCGGACCCCTCTGCCCTTGCCATGGGCTCAGCCCCATGCACTGGGGACCTGCTGACGGACATCCCGCCCCTGGCAGGCGAGAGCATCCTCACCCCCCTGAGCGCAGCCCCGCTCTCTGCGGCTTCCCTGGCTTGCAGTGAGGGACAGGGGGTGGAAGCGGAGACCCGTGGGCAGCCCGGTGCTGCGGTGCCAGCCTGCCCCTGTGAGCAGGAGGCAGCCAGCAGGCTGGCGGGGGACGTGGCGGCCATCCCTGCACCCTCCAGCAGCCTGTCCCTCTTCGCCGGCATGGAGCTGGTGGCCCGTCCCGGCACAGTGCTCTGCCTGGACTCTTCACCAGCAGAGCCGCGGACACTGCCCCAGCCCCAGGACAGACAGACCGACACAGAGGGCAGCCCTCAGCCATCGGCCTTTGCCTTTCTCAACATGTAGCCACCATGGGGCTCCCGGGGGGCTGCGGGGGCTTTGCCCTCCCTTCCCGTGGGGCCTGTCATGCTATGGCCCCCTGGGCCAGCTGCTCCACACTGGGCTGGGTGGGGATGGGGGCCCCACACCCCCAGCTTCCCCCACAGCATGTGGGGGAAAAGCAAAGGAGCAGCCCTATGCCCCCCGTCCTGCAGGGTGGAGGCGGGGGGGGCTGCCAAGGGGACACGGGGTGCGAAATGGCCCCGGTTGTGGTGTCCCCCTCACCCTCTCTTTTTGCCCAAAGTCCCAGGGTGGGTGGAAGGGCTGTGAGGGGGTAGCCGGGGCAGAGAGCTGCCAGCGCCCACGGGGGCTGAGCTGGGGGGTGGTTTGGGGACCCCCGGCATGGCCACGGGGCTCTCCTGCTCCCTCCTCGGCGGCTGTGGGGCTGGGGAGAAGGCGCCGTCCCAGTGGGGCTGGGAGCCATCAATAAACCCCGTGCTCGGCTCTGGGAACTTGTGACTTCTTCCTGCGCCGTTGCTGGAGCCCCATGGGGAAAGCCCCGCCCCTATTCCCCCTTGGCCCCGCCCCTATTCCCCCTTGGCC
>JADKXX010011003.1:0-21403 GCA_017310255.1 Butorides virescens | reverse complement strand
GCCCCGCCCCTATTCCCCCTTGGCCCCGCCCCTATTCCCCCTTGGCCCCGCCCCTATTCCCCCTTGGCCCCGCCCCAATCTTCTTTTGACCCCGCCCATCACCTCATTCCAATGACTTTCCTCAGGCCACGCCCCCTCTCCCGCCCATACATCAACCCCCGCCCTTGAGACCACGCCCATCTTCTCCACAGGCCACGCCCCTCGTCCATATGCCACGCCCACCACCCCGCCCCTCTCCCTCCCACACCTCAGGCCCCCGCCCCCTTTCTTCCCAGCCCCCGCCCTCCTCCCACCCCCTTCGACGCCTCAACCTACCCCCGCTCTTCTTCCCCGCCCCGCCCCTCAGTTCCGATTGGCTAAGACGCTCCCTCCGCCCCCTCCCCATTGGTTAGGGCGGGGCGACGTGAGCGGCGGCGGTAGGTTGCGCGGGAGCGGGGCGGCCTGAGGGGAGACCGGGACGGGGACCGGGACCGGGAACTGCTCCGACGGGGGGGACCGGTACGGGGTGGGGGGACGGGACCGGGACGGCGAGTCCGGGGCCTTGTAAAGGCCCTCGGGGCCCTTTGCGTGGGGGTTGCAGCTCGGCGAGGAAGCGGCCAGGGCCTCGGGTGAGGCCGGGGGCCAGGGCCGGGGCTGGAGCCCCGGCCCTGGCCCCGGCCTCGCCCTCGGTGCTTCCCCCTCAGCAGGCCCCGGGGGGGGTACGGGTTCCTCTCACGCTCCTCTGGGCCCTTTTTGGTCTTTGGAGACCCTCACCCGTGTCTGCGTGGGGTCTGGAGGGTCCTGGGCCCAGGGAGCTTGGGGGCCTGAGGGGCCTGGGCCTGGACTCTAGGCCTGAGCCCTGTTTTCCACACTGTGAGCCGGGCGGTTTCCATCGAGAGCTTTTTGTTTACCCGGGTTGTTGGGGCCCGAGGCATTGCCAAGGTCTCTGGTCAGAGCCCCAAGGGCAGGGGGGTGGGGTGGGTGTGAACCCAGCCCTGCTGGGGGAAGGTGGATTTAGGGGGGGAAAAAAAGAAATGAAGTGGTGGTGTTTGCCTGGGGACGGTGACAGCTCCTGGCTCAGCGCTGTGGCGGGGGGGAGGGATGTAAAGCGGGGAGCGTGATGCCTCCTGAGCTGGAAAGGGGGCTTGGCTCTCTGTGCCCCCGCATAGAGGGCATGGCCACTTCTGAACGGCTTCTTGGCAGAGATTGGGAGCGCTGGGTGGGAGAAGGATCCCTCGGGAGCTGCCTGGTTGCTTCTTAAGCATCCCTGCCTTATGCAGGGCGCTGGGTGAGCTGAACCCGCGGAAGGGGCCATTCTGGGCTTGCATGATCCTCTCGCAGCCACACTCTGGATGGAGTGAAGGAGCCCACTGTGGGGAGTAGGGCTGTTCTCCTCCCTGTTAGTTGTCTGCTGGCTTCCAAGCAAGCATCCTGGCCCGTAAATGGGGCAGTAGGATGTGAGATGGGCAGTGGGGGCATTAGGTCAAAGCAGTGAGGGGGTGGCTGCTGGTGTCTGACACCATGAGGAGTTCACCTGGAGCCTCTTCAGGCCTTGCGTTCATGGTTATCTGGCGTGTGGAAAACGGGGAGGAAGGCGTTTGGTCCTATTTGAAAAGGGTTGCAGCTCTGCGTGCCAGCGTTTGTAGGGGACAGCTGGGAGCAGAGCGTGTGGCTTGCTTGTCGTGCAAGGCTGGATGTGCTTCACTTGTCCGTCTGTGTTGTGCTTCCAGGGCCCCTTCTCTCTGCTTGAGCATGAAGAGCACCCGCAGCAGCTCCTCCTTCCAGGGCGCCGGTTCTGGCAGCGTGGATCTGAGCCTGACGGGCATCCCTGCGCCAGTCTCGCGGCGCCCCAGCAGCGCCTCTCCCGCCAAGCACATGGCACGCTCTGTCTCGGTCACTGCCGACAGCAAACCAAAGAGGAATGCTCTGGTGAGTCCTGGGCAGGAGAAGTCCTTCATCCCCATGTCCCTCCTGCTGCTCGGGGCAAGGAGGCGCAGGCTGTGGGATTCCTCGTGTGCAGTCTGGGGTGGGAGGTGGCACCAGGGAAGGGCCTTGGCTCCCCCGGGAGCGCTTGGCAGCGTGGCACAGCTGCATGCTTAGGGAGAGCAGCCGCACCGCCTTCGGGAGGGGAGAATTGGGCCAGTTTGGGTGCTAGCTGGAGCTGCAGCTGTGGGTGCTGCAGTGTCGTGTGCCCTCTCCAAATCTGATCAACTTCAACGATTGGCTGCTTGTCAGGTCTCCTCTTGACCCTTTAATGTGCACAGAAGGGCACGCAGGAAAGTGTCAGGCTTCACTCTTTTCCCTTCCTTGCCCTTCACTTCCCTGTGCTGATTTTCTTCTGGAAACTCTCCAGTTCCTGGTGTCTTCTGCCGGATGCTGCAGCGCTTTCAGGCCCAGCCTGCACCTTGCCAAGCACCCTGCATTCCTGCCAGGCCCAGCAGAGCTGGAGTCTGGGCTCTCACTGGGTGGTGGGTTTTTTTTTTTTCAGCAAAGTGAATGAGCCCTGGTACTTGCTGGGCTCTGTTAAGATCCAGTAGTGGAGAGTCTCTGTGCCCTTTGCTGAGTAACCCCTGCTGCCCTGGCAGTCTTCCTTCACGCTCGTTCCCAGGGCAGGTAATGAGCATGGCCCTTCTGGGCTGGGGAGCTCACGCCAAGGCACGGGTTCCTGCTGGCTCAGCAGCGGTGCGGGAGCCCGAGGGGGAATGAGGTGTCATTGCCTGCCTCAAGGAGAGGTTGGCAGCCGCAGGCATGTCGGAGACATTGTGTTGGGGCTGTGTTGAAGGGGTGGAAGGGTAGCACCCCCAGCAGTGCTATTTCAGGATGCCTGGCTCACAGGGGGAGCCTGCCTAGGCCAGGCATCCCAGCTCCGCCTGCCTGTGCTTCTCCTTAACATCACTGCTGAATTCAGCTCTCCCCTCCACGGGAAGATGCGGGATCCCGGGCAATGAACAACCTCCGGAGGTCCAACAGCACCACCCAGGTTAACCAGCGGGTGAACAGCACGCTCAGGTACGGCTCCAGCCACCAACGTGTGCCCGTCTGTCCCCTGGACTGTGTGAAACCCCACGCATCTGCCTGACCTCTCTTGTCCTGTGAGGGGACCAGAGCCTTTCAAAAAATGTACATTAAGCTTTGTCATATGCGTCGGGGGTTACAATCTGGCCTTGGAAAGCCAAGGTCTGTGCTTTTTTGTTTGGTGTGGGTTTTTTTTTGGAGGGGAGGTCACTCGATTGGCATTTGGGGAAACAGAGCCTATTTCTGTGGCCGGGAAGCCTCTGTCACAAAAGACACTCGATTTAATTCCAAGGGACAGGAGCGTTCAATTACAACAGCCCCTCGTGGACCCTCCAGACCGTAGCTGGACTGTGTTAGCAGACGAACAGTTCTCCTCCTGTCTCCAGTGACCTCCTAGGGCTGTCTCTGAATCGGGATTTTCCGTTCTTTTGTTGCCCTGTGCCCATCTCTTTAATATAGTCTAGCTCCGCACGTTGTGCTGAAATCTAAAGCTCTATAAAAAGGAATCGTTCATAGATTTCATGGCTGTGTAATGATTCTCCATCCCTTTTCTCCTCTGTGGCGCGATGGCAGGCGGTCGGTCTGCCTCGGCTCTGTGCTGTGCGTGTTGTCAGAGTGCCCTGCTGCGATCAGAGCGTGCTTCTCGCTGAAGCAGCCTGTGCGGGATGAGAACCCTGCTATTGCTGTCTTGTTGCCGTTTGTCTGCATGCAATATTAACTCCAGAACACGTGTTCTCTCCTCCTCTCTGCCTTCCCTGGGTTTGGGCTAAAGCTCAGAGCAGATGGGAGACTTCCTGGCCTTCTTTGAGAGCAGTTCTGGGGGAAGAAAGAAACCAGCGAGTCTGAGCAAAACCTCCCCGGAAAAGAAAACCACGTGGAACATCTTGGTGAGGACAGGGACATCCTGGGGCGGGTGGGCTAAGTCAGCTCTGCTTGCTCGAGGAGTTGGCTGGGTTTGCTGAGGAGTGGGAGGGTTTCCCTGGACCTGAGGATGGGGTGGTACAGCTCGTCTGTGGCTGCTAGGCTGGTCCTGCAGTCAGAGCTGGCATGGTTTGGATGGCCAACGTGCTCAGTCAGTCCTCTAGCCTTGTCTCTGGCCCCAGGGCTTTTGGCCCCATCACCTCTGTGCTCCTGGCTTCTGGTGGAGGCAGGCAGAGCCCCAGGGCTGCCACGCTGTGAAACAGAGGTGTCTTGTGGTGGTGGGGGGGGAAGAAACTGGCTTGTGAAGGAAGAGGGTGGTGTTTGAGGATGTGGGTTTGGTGCTTGCCCGTGCTTATACCCACTGACTCCACGGCAGGATGATCAGCCGCGAGTGTTCCCAGGCCCCTCTGCCCCCCGTGGCCTTGAGCCACCCGTGAGCATGAAGAGGAAAGAAGCCACCGTGTTCCTGGCAGCCAACTTCACTGCCAACAACAGGTAGGAGAGGCAGCGCTGAACCAGAGCCTGTAGGCCTGGTGTTGGGAGGAACTACACCCAGAAAACACCTGGGCGGAGGAGGGGGTGCTGATGCTGTGCCCCTGGCAGGGCATGGGGGTCAAGTGCAGGGCAGACCGATGACAGTGTGCCAGCGTGGCTGGCCGGGATGTGTTTGGAAGCCACACAGGAGCTTGAATGAAGCGTGGGAGGGGCTGCTCTCGCTCTAGCAAAGGGAAGGAGTAAAACTTAAGCCCTTCAGGGCCAGGAGAGACTTAAGCCAAGGCTACTTGTAGAACAGCCTGAACAGCAGGCTGTTAGGTCTGCTTGGGCTCCGTCTGTCTGTGTGTCAGGTAACAGCTACCGGGGAGTGAGCTCTAGAGAGCAGGCGAGTCGCTTGTGAGGCCTTGTGGGCTCCTTGCCCCGGGGAACGCTCTGGATGGTCAGGGTTGGGTTGAGGTTTGCCACGCAGGGATCTGTCCCCTTCGGATCCAGCAAATCCTAACGCCTCGTCTTCTCTCCACAAAAGGAGCAACAAGGGCGCGATGGGCAACTGTGTCACCACCATGGTGCACAACAACTACTCCACCACTGACAAGGGCCCTACGCCCAAAAGCTCCAACCAGGCACCCAGCTCCCTCAAGTAAGTGTGGTGAGGTCCTGGCTTGGAGGCTGTGCTGACCCCGTGTTCGTGTGCTGATGTGGCACGGGATGGGTCAGGATGGTGCCAAGTAGCTTCATCTTCTGCCTTAGCAACGTTGTCAAAGCGACCTCAAACGAGGACGGTGAGAGCAGCAGCTTTGTGAAGTCTCAGAAGAATTTCTCCAGCAACAACATCATGACCCGCAACAACAACAGCAGCCTGTCCCGGAGGAAGGAGGTGACCGAGGAGGAGGCGGAGAGGTGAGGCAGAGCCGGTGCGTGAAGGCTGGTGGGAAGAGGCAGGAGGACAGTGTTGGGTGGAGGGGTGAGCGCCAGGGGAGCTGGTACTGGATTGTTCTTGTCCTGTGGGGGTCCAGATTTGGGAAAGGCCCTTCTTAGTGCACTCGCAGTGGCTGATTTACCCTCCCCATGACTTGGCTCTGCCTTTTGAGTTGTCCTCATCAGAGGCACAAGTTCCTCCCACCCCAAATGCCAGCCCAGGGAAAGGCCTTGTTGAGAGGGTAGAATGAGCCCCGGGGCTGTGGGTGAGCAGCCTGCACCCTGCTGCAGCCGAATGGGGTGGTGCCACCCAGCCGATGGCCGAGGAGGACCCCGGGGCTGCACTGACCCTCCCTCTCCCCACAGGTTCATCCAGCAGGTGAACCTGGCCGCCCTGACCATCCAGCGCTGGTACCGACGCCACTCGCAGCGGCACAAGGCGGGAGCTGCGGCTCTGGGACGCTTGCTGGCTTCCAAAAGGGAGGTCAGTCCTGTCGCTGCCTTGTAGCACCAACCCTTCTGACACCCGTGTCCCACTCGCCTCGCTGGTGGGGGGGATTTGAGTCCCTTTAGTCACCAGACCCTCCAACCGAGACCTGAGCTGTCGGAGACAAGGGGGCTTTGGCTTTCCATCTAGCCAGCCCCTTGCAGTCCAGAGAGTTGGGGAGAGTCCTGTCCCTGCAGAGATGCAGGGGGAAAGCCTGGGTTTGGCTCCATGGGGGGGTTCAGGCCGGGAGCCCCCAGGCTCAGTGCTGCACAGCTCCAGTGCACAGCTCCCTTTAGCTGCCAGCGGGCAGGTGCTTGGCAGTAGCAGCACAGATCCTGCTGAATTCTTACTGTCTTGGACACGCTCTTGGCCAGAGGAGGGATACCCTGTCTCGGCTCATCGTAGCAAATCAGTAACGAGTTGGCTCATTAGAGAGTGACGAGTCATCTGCAGCTATTTGTGTTGCTTTGTGTTTAATTATTTATCCCACTAACAAAGAGTACCATAGCTCTTGCATGTGAGAGTCTATTTTTAAGCCTTGTCTC
The DNA here is from genome assembly GCA_017310255.1 of Butorides virescens. Taxonomy (NCBI): domain Eukaryota; kingdom Metazoa; phylum Chordata; class Aves; order Pelecaniformes; family Ardeidae; genus Butorides; species Butorides virescens. Next base: position 15,043 of record JADKXX010011003.1, on the reverse strand, counting down.
CTCAGATGTTTCAGACCCAGATGACTAATAATTACATTTAGCATCTAAAGAAAATAAGCTGCTCTAAAGTGGAGCTTTGCTGAGGGCTCTGTACCTGCACGGAGGGGAGGATTGGGGGGATGGAAAGCCTGGCTATGGGGTGACCTCAGGTGCAGCGTGCCCTTTCCCTCTTCTCTGCTGTGGGTGGTGGGTGCTGGAGAGTTCTCGGTAACGTTTTTGACCCGCCTCTCTGGAAGGAAAGGCAGCAGCGGATGGAGGAAGGAAATATCCTGGATTTGCACGAGAGGAAGGATGAGGAACGCCGGAAGATCCGAGAGGAGAAGGCGCGCCTGGCCCGACGGGCTGCCATACAGGTAGGGACAAGGCAAGGCCTTCATGAGACCAGTTTGTTGGCATCTTCTTGTGAGGCAGCGAGGGGGCCTCTCCTCTGCATCTCTCAGTGCTTTGCACGACATAGGATTAGAGCCAGCCTTGGAAATGGAGTGCTCCCTACGGAGACGGAGGTGCCATAGAGCGGTTTCCCGTTGTGCTCCTGCCAAGCCTTGGCAGCTCGTTCAGAGCTTGTGAAGACAGTGCTGGTTTCAGTCTAGTTCTTGGGGAAAGGGTGACCACATCGAAACAGGGAGGCTGTAACGGCAGCTCCTCGGAGCGGCTGAGGACGAGAGCACCCTGGGGAGGGGACCCTTCTCGGGAGCGGGGTCCCTCTGGGGTGGGCTGAGCACCGCTCCGTGCCTGCTGGCAGGAGGCACCTTGCCATCTTCACCCTGTTCTTGCAGTCCCCTTTGCGACAGGAAGGGGCTGGTGCTCCTGGGACACGGATGAGGGGCTGGCACAGACTGTGAGGAGTTGCACATTGGCTTGCAGTAGAGCTGAAGATTTTTTTTAAAAGCCCCAATTTCTCTTTGCCCTAAATGGAATCATATTGCGGTGGGGAGGGCAGGAGAGACACAGGAGCGAGCAGCTGGAGGACAGCAAAATGCTCCAACAGCCTTGCAAACACGTGCTTGGGACTTCCCAAAATTTGGCTAAGGCAGCCCCCTGGGCACTGTGGTGTTGCTGTGCTGTGTGATGCTCGGCCCTTGGGATTCGGAGGCCCTTTACAGAGCAGCAGAGGACGCTGCGCCAGGGCATGTGAACAGGAGGCCCTGCCACCTCCGCTCTGCTCAGAGCAGTGAAGATAGAGTTGTCCTTCTTCACCCGTCATCAGCAAGCGTGTGGGTTGTTGCTGTCTCCCAGGCCCTCGCTAGCACCTGAAGCAGTGCAGGGACGTGTCAGAACACGCCCTGTGCTGGGCAGGACGCTGATGGCTTGTCTGTCCCTACAGGAACTGCACCAGAAAAGGGCCCAAAAGGCTTCGGACGCAAAGTGCTTGGCAGAAGAAGAACTTGCGCTGGTGAAGGAGAGCAGAAGGGTAGCAAAGAAGAAGCCTGCCAAACCTGCTTCTGCAAGGAACGTCAGCCCAGCCAGCAGCGTCACCAAAGCCAATAATGCTGGTGAGCCCCTTCTGCAGGTCTCCGCTGCTTTTGGAGCAGGGTGTGACACGAGGGGGAAGGAGGATGATGATGATGGAGGGGTGGCTCTCACTCTGGGGAGCTGCTTCCAAAGGGCTGGTTGTTGCAAGTGCCTGAGAACAGTCTGGTTCCTGCAGAGGCCAATTCCCACGCGGTAGCTGCAGAGCCAGAAGAAAGTGACCTTGCAGACCTTGTCTCTGTGCCCTCACGGGACCCTGCGGCAGAGGACAAGCTACAGGTGGGTCTGGCTTTGCTGCATGGGACTCCTGGTGCTGGCTGTTCTGCCAGGTCAGCTTTGGAGCGTTTGTTGGCTTCTGGGGAGATCCTACAAACTCTTTTACCGCAAGGTATGTTGTCTTCTGCCCTAGGATGTGAGCTCCAGAGAGACGGGTGGCGAGGACCTGGAGACAGTGGTGACTGCTGCCAGCAGGGCTCAGTCCAAGGTCACGCTCAGTGAGCTGCTGGACACGCTCAGGCTGTTGGAGGAAGAGCCAGAGCTGCTGCCCCCACCGAAGGTCTCCAAGAAGGACAGATATGCCTGGATGGATGGGGTAGGTAGAGGGATGAGGCCGGTTGTGTCCGACCCCAGGCAGCGATGGCTGCCTGGTGAGAGCAGGTTCTCCTGAGGGAGGGTTTTGAAGGCGTTGGAGGGGTGGTGGGAGCAGGGTTAGCACAGAGGATAAGGCCGGTTACTGGGGTGTGGTGGGAGGACTGGGCTCCAGTGATGGAGAAGAGCCACCACCTCTTCTCCTGAGCCTTCCTCTGGGTACTCATTCATGGCTGTGTCTGTCCAGCAGGAGCCCAGCTCCAATTCCCTGACTGCTGATAACTTGGAGAAGTTTGGGAAGCTGAACCACTCCCTGGGGATCCCCGAGGACGGGGCCCTGCTCTCCGAGGCCAAGCTCCAAAGCATCATCAGTTTCCTGGATGAGATGGAGAAGTCAGAACAGGAGAGGCCCAGGTCGGCCGCCTCGGCCACGCAGCGGGAGGTGAGTGCTGAAGCGAGAGCCCATCTGTACTGGAGAGGTGGTGTGAGACCCTGGTGGGAGGGGGTCTCCCATCTCCTTGTCCTGGTTCTGGGTGGTCCCCACCACCTTTTAATCATTTTTTTTTTTATTTGCCACTGTGTCAGGGTCTCCTCTCGGAAGAGGAGCTGGCTCATTTGGAGCAGGCGTCGGCTGTTGCCACAGAGGTCACCAGCTCCATAATGAGGTTGAAGCTGGAAGTGGAGGAGAAGAAGCGAGCCATCAGCCTGCTGCAGACAGCCCTGGTGTGTGAGCCAGATGTTCTTGCTTGCTGGGGAATGAGGACCAAGAGCCCCCAGCAGATGTTTCCTGGTGCAGTGGCTTTGAAGCACAAAATCAGGGCTCTGTGAATTGGGCTTCCCACCTGCGTCCCCAGCAAAGTACCGCAGTGTTCCTGGGGCTAGTGCCGAGGAGCTGGCGGGCCAGGGATGCTGTTAGCCTGGGAAACGCAGGGAAGACCTGCAAGGTCCTTCCCAGTCTCGTGGGGGCTTCGTTCAGATTTCTCCTCACTGCCCCCTGATTTGAAAGGCATCCTCAAACCCCGCTCCCTGGCAGGTGCCTGCCTAGTCTAGAAGCCCTCGGTCAGGACCTGGGCTGGACTCTTTTTCCTCTGTCCCACGGGGGTTTGGGTGTTCTTGCAGACAGCGGGCAGGAGGTGTGAGTACCAGGGACTTCGATTTAGCTCTGTTCTTGTTCTGTCGTGACTGTGCCTTCCAGGTTTGGTAGTTCCCTGCTGTACACGTGCTGGGCCTGGTGTAACTTCTCCCTCTAATGTCTTGTCGCTGTTTCTTCCCTACATCCAAAAGGCTCAGCAGAGGGAACTGACTGTCCGGCACGTCAAACAGACTGAGAAGGAGCTCGGCCACCAGCTCAGGCTACAGAGGGAGCAGTATGAGGCAGCTATCCAGAGGCATCTGGCTTTCATCGACCAGGTAATCTCTCATCCTAGCTCGGATGGAAGCTTCTGAAGCCAGAAGTGGAGGTTGCTGTACCCTGCCTGGCTGTCTGATGCCTTTTCTTCACCCTGCCCAGCTCATCAATGATAAGAAGCTGCTGAGTGAGAAGTGTGAGGCTGTGGTAGCTGAGCTGAAACAAGTGGACCAGAAGTATGGCAAGAAGATCACCCAGATGCAGGAGCAGCACGACCTGGTGAGGGGATAGGGAAGGTGGGGGGGCAGGGAGAGGAGACCTGCCGCGGCCAGGGTTGGTTGGTTTTGCTCAGATGGGGCCTCTGCCCAGAGCAGCGTGGTCTTTCTCACCTCGGTGGGGCCCGGTCATTCTGGGGAGCCATTCCCTGTGCACGGAAGGTCCGTGTCACCCATGAAGCTGTGCCCTGGCTCCCCAAGAGGCTGCTGTCCTCTGCTGCCCAAAGCCAGGTGCGTGGGACTGACCGAGGGACGGTGCCAGCTCCCAGGGGCTCTGCTCGGGAAGGCCCTTCCCACACATCCTGCTGCAGACAGAGCTCTCCCCCAGCTGGGGGGTGACTGGGGGGACCTCGCTTCGGCAGAGGTGAAAGTAGGTGCTGGCACAAACCTGGTGCCGCAGAGGAATTTGTACCTGTGGCCATATCCTCCTGAGGTGGGTGACTTCATCCCCCTTGGCAGGAGCAGGGATGTTCTGGGAGCTAAATGGGGATGAGAACACGGGGTGTATAAGCGATTGTAACAGACCTCTGTGGGTTTTGCTGGGCTGTTGCCCTGAGCAGCACCCAGACACGCAGCGGGCTGTTTCCCCAGCGAGGATGTGCTGCTGGCTCGTGGGAGCTGGCTGGCAGCTTCCCTCGGGAGCCTGCAGAGCTCCCTCTCCCACAGATGGAGACAGCTCAGCTCGCCCTGTGCTGGGCCTGGCAGGAGGCAGCGCCGCTGGCTCACAGCTCAGCCGCGGGGCTCATCCTGGCTCTGCCGCCCCGGTCCCTGCTCGCCCTTGGCCTTGCAGCCAAGCTCATGCCCAGGGCTCTGGAGCAGGGCAGGCGTTTGCACCGGTCTGAGCCTGTTCAGACGGACGCCCTCGCACAAAGAAAGCGAAGGCTGGCTTGGCTCACTTTGCCTTGCTGTTTAAGCCTGAGTTTTGAGTCCAGCTGAGAGGAAGAAGCCAGCGCTGTGTTGCTGTGCTTGGTGCCTGGAGGGGCCCCTTCCCATGGAGGGCAGATGCCTCTCTTGCCTCTCCCTCCCTGCTCTCAGCAGGGCAGCAGCGGTGGGAATGGCCTGGGAGCCCATCTCTGCTCTCTGGCCCCTTCGTTGTCCCTGCTCCTGGTTGCAGGCTGGCTCACCATGTGGCAGGCTCCCTGGCAGGGCTGGCTCTGCCCCGTCCTGGAGCTGCGGTCACCAGTGGTGCTGCCAGGCCCTTGGTGCATCTGTGTAACTGCTCGTTTGGCTGTGCCTACCCTCGCTCCCCTGGGACCCCTGCTCTCCATCTGCCCTGCCCGCTGCTCTCGCGTACCCATGGCTCTTTGGTTTTGCCTCTCTCCGCTCCCATCTCCCCTCTCCCCGGGACTCTGCGATTCCCCTTCTCTCTCCATCCCCTCCTTTCTGTCTCCCCAGGTCTGGCGCACTTTGGGCCCCTTTTGCGAGGTAAATGTGGTCTTTGCTCTTTTTTTTTTTTGTGCCTTGCCCTTCTGCTCTCACACCCTGACCTGCTCCAGCTCTGCAGGTGCCTGCAGGCAGCAGGGCTGGGCTGGGGACTCCCCGCTCCCCAGCAGGATCAGCCCCATGGAGGAGCCCCTTCACTCAGTCTCCCCAGGCCGCGTGCTCAGCTGCTGCCTTCAGGCTGTCTCTGTCTTCCCATGCCGATTTTCCTGCCCTTTTTTACCCTAAGGGCGAGCCCAGGGCTGTGTGGGTGCCCCCTTGCTATGCCCCGCTCCTTTCCACGCAGCGGCCATTGGGTGTCCTGCCACACGCTTGTCCTCTGGAGCTGTGACACGTCCTGCGTGTGGGCACCATCTGCCCGTGCCAAAACAGAGCCATTTCTGGCTGGGCTGGGCCTTCCACCAGCTGGTGCCTTTCTCACCAGAAAGCCCAGCACAGAAGTACATGGTCGAGTGCCTCGACCGGCTTTTGCTGACAGGAGTGCTGGGGAAGAGCTCAGTGGGCAGCAGGGCCTGGGTGTTTCTCCAGCTCTTTTGCTGGAGCGGAAAGCTGAGGAGGTAAACGTAGGCTGAGGAGGAAAGCGAGAGCAGTGGCTGTGCCTGGGCTGTGCAGCCTTTGAGTCTTTGAAGAGTTTTGGGGTGCTGCAGGAGCTTGGTTGGCAGTGATACCGTGGTGTTGGGAGGTGTGCTTGTCTGTCTGTCTGCCCTCCTGCCGGCGGGTCTTCCATGCCAGGGAGAAGGAAGGCTGGAGAAGGGAGCACCTTCACACGCAACCCTGTGTCTGCTGGCAGACAGACTGCCCTGCACACAAGGACTGCCAGCAGCCCCAGTTCCCCTCTCCCCTCTGTAGGTGCTCTCATGTCTCAGCCAGCGAGTGCTTTCCCAAGGGTTTTGCTCCTCTCCCCCATGCTCAAGGTCTGTGGGGCAGCAGCAGCCCCATCCCCTGAGAGAGAGGAGGAGGCACTGGGAATGCTGCTCTGGCCTGGGAGCGTGTGCCTGGCCGGGGCTGTGCGAATCGTCTGTGCACAGCTCAGGCCGTCTGCCCTTGCCTGCAACTTCCTTCTCAACAGCCGGGCTCCCAGGCTCACGGGGGTTTTCTCCCCTAGCTTGTCTCTGAAGCTTTCCCGTTTGCTTCCAAACAGGAGATTAAGAAACTGAAGGAACTGATGAGCGCAACCGAGAAAATCAGGCGGGAGAAGTGGATTGATGAGAAAACCAAAAAGATCAAAGAAATCACTGTGAAAGGTATGGGCATGTTCCCTTGGCAGTGGCTGGAGTCGGGCTGGTACGGGGTCACATCCGTGCTGGTCCGGGAGAGCGGCCATGTCTGCAGAAGCTGCTGGCAGCTCAGGGAAATGCTGCTCAGCGTGGGCAGGCTCTGCTCCCTGTGTTTGGTGGAGGCAGATGCTAGAGGGCAAGAAAGCCCGTGCGTGCTCGCCCCCCCCCCTTTCTTGCCACCCCCTCTTTGCTAGTTGATGTGTTTGCAGCATCCTCGCCAGCTGGCCAGGGCCAAGGGCACTGGTGTTGGGGTCTGGACAGCCCCAAGGCTGAGTGGTAACTGACCTTCCTGCTGCCCCAGGGCTGGAGCCGGAGATCCAGAAGCTCATCACCAAGCACAAGCAGGACATCAGGAAGCTGAAGATGCTGCACGAGGCTGAGCTGCTGCAGTCGGACGAGCGAGCCGCCCAGCGCTACGGCCGGCAGGCGGAGGAGCTGCGGGGCCTGCTGGAGCGGGAGAAGGAGGAGCAGAGCCAGCGGGAGAGGGAGCTGGCCCGGCAGCGGTATGTCCTCACGGGGGGAGCCTTGAGGGTGGTTTGGGGCTCGCAGCATGGGGGTGGTGTCCAGCACCCATGTGCTGACGGGTTCCTGATATTTGCAGCAGTGTCCAGCGACAGGACAAGGGGCAATGGGTACAAACTGAAACATAAAAGGTTTCAGTTGAACATGAGGAAAAACTTCTTTACTCTGAGGGTGACAGAGCACTGGAACAGGCTGCCCAGGGGGGCTGTGGAGTCTCCTTCTCTGGAGATATTCAACCCCTGTCTGGATGAAGTCCTGTGTAACATGCTCTAGGAGAACCTGCTTGAGCAGGGGGGTGGGACTGGGTGAGCTCCCGAGGTCCCTTCCAACCCTGGCCATTCTGTGATTCTGTGTAATATCCACGGGGAGCAGCCCCTTTCTTTCCACCAGCCTGAGGCAGGAGATGCCAGTGAACCAGGGGCATCCTCCAGTGTCAGACCAGCCCCAACTCGGCCGCAGAAGGGGTGGGATGGGGCAGGGTGAGGAGGTAGACGAATGCCCGAAGCCAGGCGCGTCCCTGAGGCCGCTCTGCCCCGCAGGTGTGAGCAGCAGCTGGAGCAGGAGGAGCAGGCGTTGCAGCAGCAGCGGCGCCGGCTCTACGCGGAGGTGGCCGAGGAGAAGGAGCGGCTCAGCCAGCAAGCAGCCAGGTGAGAGGGCTGGCAGCAGGGCCCCCGCACGGTCAGCTCGGGGGCGGTGGGGCTGGTTTCCCCAGGCCAAGCTCTGGTGGGAAGAGGGCTGGTGCTCGAGGGGGGGGGCTGCAGAGGAGCATCCCGAGGAGGGGGTGGCGAGGCTGGGCCGGTGCGGACGTTGGGAGCGGCGTCTGTGTGCGGGCAGGCAGAGAGCGGAGGCGGAGGAGCTGCGGCAGCAGCTGGAGGCGAGCAGCTCAGCCGTCACCAGGGCGCTGAAGGAGGAGTACGAAAAGGAGAAGGAGCAGCAGGAGAGGCGGCATCAGGTCTGGTTTTCCCCTCGCCTCTGGGCCCTGGATTGCTGTTCTTGGGTGCCAGCAGTCCAGTGCCCAGCGCGAGGCTGCAGTGACGTGTGCTGGCACCCCTGAGCCCTGTACCCCTGCCGGGGTGGTGCCGGGGGGCTGCGGCTGCCGGAGCTGAGCTGTTGTCGTCTTGTCTCTCCACAGGCAGAAGTGAAGGTGCTGAAGGACCGGCTGGAGATTGAGAAGCAGGCCTGGGAGGCGAACTACATGAAGAAGGAGGTAACAGCAAGGCCTGCCCTTCTCCATAGGTGCCACCCTTGAGCTCCAAGAGAGGGACCGAGGCAACGTTTGCCATCTCTGTCCCCAGGAAGCCTGGCTGCTCGCCCGGGAGCGGGAGCTGCGGGAGGAGGTGAGGAAGGAGAGAGACAAAGAGATCGAGTTGGTGATCCAGCGCCTGGAGGCCGACATGTCCTCGGCCAAGGAGGAGTGTGAGAGGGCGGCAGAGAACAGGTACGGGGGAGAGGGAGGAGGGAGCCTGCAACTCCTGGGAGCTCCTCAGGGACTGGTCCCCCTTCCCCTGAGCCCTGTGCATCTCTCCAGCGAGCTCTGGATGCTGTAGCTTGTGGGTGTGAGCAGCATTAGTGCAGGAAGGAGCAGCTCACAGGGGTGAAGTTGACCTTTCGCTTGAGGAAACAGCCCTGGATCTCCCGGGGGGCAGATCTGCCCTCCCTTGCTTCTGTGTCGTGGTCCCTCCTGCAGCGTGAAGGTGGCTGGGGACAGTCCCTGCAGGACCAGGCTGAGCCCGCCTGCCTGTCCTTTTCTCCCGTTAGGATTAAGAGGATCCGAGACAAGTATGAGGTAGAGCTCCAGGAGCTGGAGAGGTCTGAGCGGAAGCTGCAGGAGCGCTGCAACGAGCTGAAGGGGCGGCTGGCAGAGCTGGAAGGGGAGAGCATTCGTCTGCAGGGCCTGCTGAAGCACAAGGAGCAGGAGGTGGAGGAGATCCAGAAGGTGGGTCCCTGCTCCGTGCCCTGCCTGGCTCCATCCCCCTGCATTGCCCTGTGCCTGTCAGCATCTTGATGTCACCTCTCTGCCCTGCTGCAGGTGAGGGACCAACTGGCCCAGGAGCGGAGCAGCCTGGCCCAAGTGATCCGGCAGGAATTCACTGACAGGCTGGTGGGGACAGAGGAGGAGAACAAGCGGCTAAAGGCGGAGATGGCGGAGATGAGAGCCCGGCAGCGCCTGGAGCTGGACAGGGTAGTGCAGGAGAAGGACAGAGAGCTGGAGGAGGTTCACAGGAGGTGAGGCTCCCGGGGCTTCACTGCCCTGGGCTGGGCTCACAGCTGGGGCTGTGGGTGCAGAGCTGGCCTGGGGTGTGCTGCAGGAGCGTGGCTGCAGTGCCGCATCCTCAGGCATGGCTGCCAGCCCTGCCAGGGCAAAATGGACAGCGGAGTCACCCGAGCTGGCTGCCTGCTCAGCCACCATGAATCCGATGGCCTTTGTGACTTCTAGCCTGCTCTGTGTCATCCCGTCCCTAGGGCTGCTCCCTTGCATGCCTGGAGGATGCGAGTGGCAGGGCGGGCAGCTGGAGCAGTGCCAGGCCAGGAGAGGCCGGTGCTGTGCAGCTCCGTCTGTGGTTCCTCCCTGGCAGGGGCACTGCGAGCTGGCTGGGCTCACGCTCGGCTCCTGGAGGGCTCTGCCATGGGTAACAGCCATAAAATCGAAGCTGTGGCATCTTCCTCGGCAGATTTGCCTCTCCGGAGGGGCCAGGCAACCGATTTTCCCCCTGGCCCAAGCGTAGGGGAGGGAGCAGCCTGCTGCTGGGTCAGGGCTTGGCCAGCTGCTGCACAGCCACGGAGGTCAAGGGCAGCTGTGACATCCCCAAAACGTGCTGGGGCCCCAGGCTGCCAGGGCACAGCACCCCAGGGACCCACTTTGCGGGGAGCAGGGGCTGTGCTGGCGAGCAGGGCTCTGGCACCACGGGGCTGTGCCGTGGGGCTCGGCTCCATCCTGCACTCAGCAGGGAGCCGGTGCTGGAGCCAGGCTGAGTGTCAGGCAGCGACAACGTGAGGCTTCCTCTTCCCTGCCTGTGGGGGAGGGATTTTGCAAGTGAGAGGAGAATCGGAAGGGGAAGAGCGGGAGCTGCTCCTGCGGGAGCTCTTTCTGCGTGGGGCAGAGCCCTCCCTCCTGCCGGTGCCTGTACAGAGCTGCTCACCGCCAGCTCTGACAAGAGGCTGTTGTAGGAGCACACGGAGCTCGCTGGCTTTCCCAGATCCTGCTGAGTGGTTCCCACTCTCTGAGAGCCAGGGTCAGACCTTGAGTATGAGATAACGAGGATCCCCTTTCCCCTTCCATCCCTTCCTTACAGCCTGGCAAAGGTTGAAGCGCAGAAAGTCTGGTGCTCTGGGAGCCGTGGGGAGGAGCCCAGCCACAAGGCAGCAACCCTGGGCTTGAGAAATGGGAAGAAACTTAAAATCCCCTCCCTGTGGTCCTGTTAATTAATTAAGTCTTGTGAAGCTAATGTCCCCTTCTTCCTATAGATGATTCGATCCAAACTACATAATGCTCACCAAGGGAATGAAGGCGCTTCTAGCGTGTAATGGCACCCCGAGCTGCTGCTCTTTGGCTTGCTGCAGGGCCCTGGGTGGGGGGAGAGGGGCTGTGCCCCCCCCCACCCCATGCTGAAATCGCCCTCCTGGGGCATGGGGCCAGCCCGGTGTTTGGGGCTGGGCACCAGGGATGGGGTCCCCAGCCTCTCTGTGTGTGTCTGCTCAGGGTGAAGACGGCTGTGGCGAGGAAGGAGGAGAGCGTGAGCAGCCTTCGGAAGCAGTACCAAGTGAGTGAGGGGGCAGCCAGCCCCAGCCCCCCTGCCCTCGTTGGCGGCTCTGCCCCGGGGCGCAGCGAGCTCTCCCTCTCGTGTGCTCTGTCGCAGGCGGCCGTGCAGAGAGCCGACTGCCTGGAAGCCCTCCTGGAGCAACAGCGAAAGCAGCTGCTGGCCACCAAATGACAGCCCTGCCCTGCAGGGCTGGGGGGGCGAGCGGGCAGCCCTGTGCGTGGGGCTGGGGTCGGCCTCTCCCTCCCTTCCCCTGCTTTTTCACAGCCTGGTCCTGGTGTCGTGGCCGTGAGCCCTGCCAGGGCCCTCGGGGGCCTTCAGGTGTTGGGTGGTTGTGTTTTAACAATAAATCCGCGCTGGTTTCTACAGCCGTTTCTGAGTGGTGTCCCCTGGGGGCAGGGGGGCTCTGCCCCACGAGCATCCACGCCTTCTTTTTGTGTTCCTGTGTCCCAGAGCCTTTCCCAGGGTGGGATGTGTGGGACCTGCGGGTCAAGGCTGAGCAGGGGGGCAGAAGCCTCCCCTCGGGAGCAGATTTTGAGGTCGGGGGGCTGGGCTGAGCCCCCCCTGTTCCCACGGGTGGTGAGGGCTGGGTGAAGGTGGGAGCTGTCTCCCAGCAGCCCGAGCATGCGGGCGCTGGCTCTGACTGCCCCGCTCTGTGCCCTCCTTCCCTCCTAAAATGAAATCTCTGGGAGGACGTGGTCCTGCAGCCCCTGCTACCTGCAAATCTCTCAGCACCCCCTGACAGCGCCGGGAAGTGCCTGGGCTGGGCCGGCGGCATCTGTTTCCTCTCGGCAGGCAGCGTGCGGCCGCTCCACGGCCTCTTCCCTCCAAGGAAGCCGGGGCTCGGTGCAGGGGGCGAGCAGATGTTTGCTCATCCCAGCCCTGGGCTGTGTCCCATCGCTCCTGCCGGCCCCTGGGGGATGGGAGGGGGGCTTCCCTCTGCCCCACGGCAGCGCTGCCAGAGCCCCCTTCTTCCTGGGGAGACTCCACCGTGCTGTGGGGCTGCAGGGGGAGGCTCAGAGGGACCCTTCATCACCCCAGGAAGCTGCAGAGGAGCTCCGATGCTGGCATTGCTCCTGGCTGCGGCTTCCTTGGGGGGATGCAGTCCCCAGGCACCCATGGGTGCCATCAGCCCACGCATGTCCCTTGTCCCTGCTCTTGGCACGGGTGTCCTGGGCTCCTCCAGCCCCGGGGTGCTGCTGCCTGGGTCCTGCCTGGCTCCTTTCCCTTCTGGGCTCCCTTTCCCATGCCCGTCTCTGCTTCCCCCCCCCACGCCCAAACAAGCAGGGAGGATGGGGAGGAGCACGCAGCCCCCTTTTGCCGGGAAAGGCCGGGCACGGTGCTTGTTTTCATTGCTGTTGCTTTTCTACCGACCGTTTCCTGAGCACCGCTTCCGTCTTCCACCCCTTCCCAGCCTCCGCTTGGGCCACCCAGAGCCTTTTGCCAGCATCTCCCGCGCGGCCCCCGCTGGGCGCTGCTCTACTTAAATCGATGAATTGTTCAAAATCGGGCGTGGGAGAAGAAGAGGGGCTCAGCCCCCACCCTGTCCTTGGGGGGTTGTGCCTGTGCGTAGGACGGTGGCACCCTGCGCCCCATCCGGCGGCACCGGCTGTGAGGGGAGCACCCACGCACGCCCCCCTGGGTGCCCCCCGTGCCTGGCCCTGCTCCCACAGCCCCCCCTGGGGCTCAGCCCTCCCCTGGGGCTCGGTCCTCCAGCCCCTTCCCAGCCCTGCCCCTCCCCGCCATCGCCCAGCCTGGTTTCTAGGCCAGTGCCCGGTTCAGGCATGAATAAATCAGCGGCGTTGTGTAACCGGGGATGCAGATTTTCGCCGGATGGCTGCCTGCGCCCTGCTGCTGCGCCAGCACTCGACGCCCACCTCCCCGCACCCCGGGGATCCCCCGGGACCGGGGCTGCCGGCCACGTGACACAAGGTGGCCAGCAGCACGGCTGGCAGTTAGCCGCGGCGACGGTGCAGCCGATGCAGGCTCTGCTGAAGATCCCCAATTAAGGAGCCCCTCTCCCCGCCCCGCTGGGATTAGGTGGGATGAGCGGAGCCCGTCGGCTGCCGGCGAGCCCCACCGCTGGGCCGGGAAGGAGGTCAGGAGCGCAGGGCGCTTTTGGCAGCCGCCACGCAGAGATCGCGGCTCAATCTGGTGTCTGCCCCGGGGGGGATTAGCTGTGGCCCCAGACAAATCAGCCGGGAAGCCGGAGCAAGTTGGCAGGATCCATGCGGGGTAATCTCCCCTGCTAACTGGGGCGAGCATGCCGAGGGGATGCCGGTCGGGCCGGGGCCACATTGCGCCTCTTGCCGGATGTGGGGCTGTGCCCGGGGTGGGACCGTCCCTGCCACGGCCCCGAGCTCAGGGCTGCACCCCGAGTGTGCCCGGGGGGATCCTTGCTGGGGCTTTTGGCCTCAATTCTGCTTTGGGATCTTCTCTTTCACAGCCATGTCAGAAAACTGCAAGGAACCGGGGCGAGAGGAGGGCGGCTGGGGGCACGGAGCAGGTCTGGGGGTGGTGGGGGGTTTGGGGACCCCGACACGGCTCAACCCTGCTCCTGGCCGTGTCAAACGGAGCTGCCAGGGCTGAGTGCCAGGGCCATCACCTGGGCGAGGAGGGTGCCTGGGCATGGGGCTGCCGCCCATGGGGTCCTGGCTGAGCTGGGGGTCCCAGGTCCCCCCAAGGAGGGCAGGGCAGCGTGGCTGGGCTGGGCGGGCACACACGGACCATCCCACCCCCTGCCTCCCCCTCCCCCCCAGCCCCATCCCTGTCCTTGTCCTCTTCCCCATCCCATCATCAACTCCATCCCATCCTCATCCTCATCCCATCCCACCCCAGACACGGGCTGTGCCAGGCTCCTGCGTGCCGGGAGGGAAGGGACACTGGGCACCGGGGCTGCCATCGTGGGGAGCTGCCCTGCCACCCCCGAACGTGACAGCCGGGTGATTTCATCCCCTCCCACTCGCCGAAGCCACCGCTGCCCCTCGAGCTCATCGTCCTCCTGCCCCGACATCGGGACCAGCTGCGTGTGCGCAAGGTGCTGAGGGCGGCGGGGTCGGGTGGGTGCCCGGCAGGGGCCGCGGGCCGGGCTGGTGGGTGCTGGTGAGGGCTCTGCGCAGCCGCCCGCCCCCGCCTGCATCCAGGCTCGCCGTGACTCAGCCAGCGCCAGCTCAGCCGCACGAGGAGCGGGGCTGCCCCTGCAAACCACCGCCGCCACGGGACCACGGCTGCTCCGGTGGGTGCGGATGCCACCGCAGCTCTGAGAGCACCCAAATTCCCCCCCGCCCAGGGTGCCGGGTGCCGTGCCGGGTGCCGTGCCGGGCTGGCTCGGCTGCTTTGAGGCCCGGAAAGGCGTACGGGGCAGCTCAGGGGCTCGCAGGCTGCGCTGAGCGGGCGCGTGGGGACGCAGCCTTTGCACAGCCAGGAGGGACCGGGGACCCGGGGGGTGGCTGGCGAGGGCAGTGGGGGGCTGCGCCCTGGCTGGGGGGCACCAAAAATGAAATAGGTGATGGAGGGGGGGGTGTCAGCCACCCCCGCTGCCCCTCGCAGGGGGACCTTGGGGCTGCAGAGGTCGGAGCTGCTCCGGAGCAGCGGCATGCGGAGGCCCGGGAGAAGCGAGCTGGCTCCGGCTGACGGGAGCGTGTTTATTCTCCCAGCAGTCTGTAATTTTTCCAGCCCTGTATCTATTTGCGGCGACGTGACATGTGCAGCGTGGTGTTCTTTGCAAGCTTGAAGCCTTGTAAAAAATTAATTGCGTACGCAAAATTTGGCTTTAAATATTAAAACCGACTGTGGGAAAGCGTGAGCCCCGTGCTTAGAGCTGGGCCATGCGTGGGGTGGGCCGATGTCCCGCAGTGGCAGCTCCAGGACAAGGGGGTCACAGGGATGGGACCATCTCACCATGACCCCGAAAGGAAAATCCCACCTGGGTCCTGGCTGCTCTCTGGAGGCGGGTGGGCTCGGTGGCCGGCTGCACCCGCAGCTGCGCCGGGTGCTGGCCAGGAGCTGCCCGGGGCTGTGGGCGAAGCCGTGGGCTGTTCCCCGCCACGGGGTCAGGACTGTTTGGTTTTCAGAGGATCCCATGTTTGGAGGGCACAGTCCCACGTGCCGGGGCTGCGGCGTCAAGTGCACGAGGCCGAGGTGTGCGGCCGTGCAGCTGGGGGAACCCCCAGCCCGAGGGGAGCCCATCCTGCAGGCTGGCCTGGCTTCCCTCCCCCTGTCCCGGGCTGGGTCTGGGGGTTGCGGGGCGGAGGCTGTGTTTGCGCACAGGGCTGTGGGTGCAGGGATTTGGGGTGCGGGAGTGTCCAGCCGGGGTGCGAGGTCGGGGCATGGGGTGCGTGGTTCTGCATGTGGGGGGCGAGAGGC
>JADKXX010010997.1:0-17894 GCA_017310255.1 Butorides virescens | reverse complement strand
GCGCGATCCTTCTGCAAAATTGCTGCCGACCCTTTGCTTGTCCTGTGCTGCGTGGGTGGTGGTGGGGACAGGCTTGGGGGGGTAGCTGTGCTCTTGCAAAGTGACCAGATGTCCCCTGTTATAAATCAGAGGGAGACCCTCAGTGGGATGACTGGGCAGCCTTTCTGAGAGCCCCCCAGGCTGCAGCAACTCTTCCTTAAGCCTCGTGATTACCAAAGCGGCGGTTGCTGCTAATAGAAAGGAGGAGAAAATGGTGGAGGGCGTGGGGGGGCGTGGGGGGGAACCGCAGGAATTTGTCTTGTAAGTTTGTTCACAAACAGCATCACGCAAAAATGAGCAGTGAGTTCAATTACCGCCCTTGGAGCCGCGGTGCTATTTCGGGCAGCAGGCAGGCTGCGCCATCCCTCATCCATCCAGCTGGAACCACGGCCACGGCCGGGTCTGCTGGGCTCCTGATGGATGTAGAACAACCCACAGGATGGCCTGGGCGGCTCAATCCCAGCATGGCCTGTTCTCACTGCTGGGCTCGGGACTCTACATCCATTTTCCACTTGGACAACTCCTACCACATCAGGCAGAGATTCTTCTCGGGCAATGCACGAGCCTGAATTCTTCCTTTCCTCATTCCCATGCCAGCAGAGGAGAGTTCCCTGGGGCTAAGCATCCAAGGCAATTGCAAAGAGTGTGCCTTAGCTCCATGGTCAACTATAAGCCTGTTATTGTCCTTTTGCCATGGTAATTTCCATTAATTTGGGCTGGAGTTTCTCTAAAGAGAAATAAACCCCTTTTTTTTCCCCCTTCCTCTCCTCTGTGCTCTTTAAGAACATGGTTGAAAGGGACCGACTTGCAAGGGAAGATTAAAAAGAGGCGGTTTGGGAAGGCTAGCTCCCGCTGACAGCAGGGAGGGAGATAAAAGCCAGGAAATATGGAAAGGTTGTCGGCACCGAGGTGGGAGGAGGAGCGTTTGATGGAGGGCAAGGGGCAGGCAGGTGGGAGGACTGCAAAAAAAAAAGGAAGCAAAGGAAGGTGCAGCATCAGCAAAATGCACCCTGTGCTGTTATGCTTTGCCAGGCTTTCCCCAGAGGAGATGTTCCCCTGGAGATAGTTTAAAATAGATTTTACGAAGCACTTAAGGATATACCTGAGGCAACAGCCATAAATTGCTTAGGGAAGGTTAACACGAGTCAATCCAGCTGTGCCCTAAGTCTATTAACTGTCTTCAGTCTTGCTCCCTTGTGCTCCAGGAAGGCTAAAGGAGATGACCTACAGCAAGGCAGGTACAGCAAAGACCGGGAGCTGATTGCACCGGGTGCTTCTGTGCTGCATTTTGTAGTATGAGGGGGTCATAGAATCATAGAATAGAATCATAGAATTGTCTAGGTTGGAAAAGACCTTTAAGAGCATCACGTCCAACTGTTAACCTAGCACTACCATCCCACCACTAAACCCTGGCCCTAAGCACCTCATCTACCTGTCTTTTAAATCCCCCCAGGGATGGGGACTCGACCCCTTCCCTGGGCAGCCCCTTCCAGTGCCTGACAGCCCTTTCTGTGAAGAAATTTTTCCTAATGTCTAGCCTAAACCTGCCCTGGTGCAACTTGAGGCCATTTCTCCTCGTCCTATTGTCCGTTAGCAGGTAGAATGACCTGAAGGTAAAACAGTGCCTTTAGGGTTGGTGAGGATTGCCCAAGGTCAAGAGGATGAATTAAAACAGGCGGGAAGGCTGTTTCCCCAGCTACCAGGAGGCTTTGCAGGGTGCAAGGAAGTTGGGTGGGTGGCACCAGTTCCAGCAAAGGCTGCAAGCTGGTTAGCAGAGATAGACAGCTCTGCAGGAAAATATCTCCAAGGCTGGGAGCTGCTTTTGTGCAGAGGTACCACTTTTGAATCACCCTCTTCATGCCAACCCCTTGCAAATTCATCTGTGGTCTACAGCATCTCTTCATCAGATGCTGACACTCCTTTTATACATGCTTTTGATGTCCACAGCACAATGCAGCCTCTAGTTTAAGCAGTCACTAAATAGAGCTTTGTAGGAGGTCCTCAAGAGCTCAGCTGTCCTGCCTTGAGGGTTAGGAATCACAAAAATTACCTCTGGAGGTCATCTAGCCAGCAAGACCATCACCAACACTCTCAGGTTGCCCGGATTTAAACTGAAGGAGGGGGGATCCAGGCTGGGCATAAGGAAGAAATTCTTTACACTGAGGGTGGTGAGACCCTGGCCCAGGTTGCCCAGAGTGGTGGTGGCTGCCCCATCCCTGGACACATCCCAGGCCAGGTTGGACGGGGCTGTGAGCAACCTGATGTGGTTGGAGATGTCCCTGCCCATGGCTGGGGTTGGGCTGGATGAGCTTTAACAGTCCTTTCCCACCCAAATCCTTCTGTGATTCTATGGTTCTATGAAGGCAGCAGCAACTTTGACCTGGCCTAGAAAAACCTCCAAGGATGGAGCCTGCCTTCCTGAAGCCCTGAGACTTAACTGCTGTTCCCATCCCTTGCCTTCCTCCAGATCCTGAGCTCACCCATCTCGTGACGGCTGCAGCCCCAGCTGCCTCTGTGGACACATTTGCTGACAGTTTTTCTCCATGATAGAGCATCACCTTACTCAGCCCCCGGAGCATCTGCACCAGGAAATTGTCACCTGTCTGGGTTTTTTCCCTTTGGCTGGGAGGATGGAGATTGCCACATGGGTCCCCACCCCCTGAGTGCTGTGTTCATCTGCTGACGGTGTCCCTGTGCTGAGTCAGTGATGACCACATGGATAACAGCCAAGGGAAGCTGGAAATTTGGATGAGTCTTAGCAATTTTTCCATAAAATCACAGATCTGGGCTCCAGGCAAGGAGAAAACCTCCCTAAATGGCATTTCTGGCCAGCACGTAGGTGCTTCTGTCCTGCAGAGGAGCCTCCAACCACCAGCACTGCTGCTGTAGAGACCCGAGGTCTCTAAGAGCCTGAGGTTTCCAGACCCTTTCCCTCATGGATCCAGTTCCTCCTCCTCTGTTACCAGCCCTGAACCCATTTTCTTGGCGGATCTAACCCAGACCCCTGCGTTTTTCATCCAGCCACAACAGGCTCTGTGCCAAGAGCTGCAGAGCATCCCACGGCAGCCAGGATAGCACGATGCTGGTAGGGCACCGGTACCCAGGGCAGCGAGGAACCACCCTGAAGTACCTCAACAAGTTACAGCCTGTCACCTTCAAACCAGAAGGAGTTGAGGCACCAAAATAAAGCTGGACCAGCCCGCTCGGAGCCCTTCCCCTTTTGCCCACGCTGCCCGGCCCAGTGGTCAGAGCACTGGGAAGCCCTTCAGAGCAGCCAGCTCAGTTCTTCTTTGTAAAACAAACACCCTTCCTCTTGTCTTTCCTTGGAAGACACAGGGGGAAACCTGTTTGTTATCCTTTTGACAGCAGCCCGGGTTTTTTTTATTTATTCATTACCCTTTGACCTTCTGGAGTAAACAAACCCAACAGATTCAACCTCTCCCTCCTAGCTCGTGTTTCCTAAAGCCCTAATAAATCCATGGCTGTCTCCTCTGGTCTCTGTCCGGTTCCTTCACGTGTCTCTGAAAGCAAAGCCCTGGGCTAGGCACAGCTGGGATGTCCCTAGGGCTGGCCAGAGCAGGAAAGCGATGATGCTCAGTGCTAACACCCATGGAGGGCAGTTTCACCCCTCAAACCCCCATCAACTGGGAGAACCCAAGGCACTGGAGCATGGCTGTGTTCCAGGACAAGATCTGCCTGCCCAGGGCCCTGCTTGGCTGTGTAGGAGCTGGGGAAATGGCAGAAATGGGACGAGAGAGGGTGTGGGGATCAGCACAACACCCGACTGAGATGCACACTTGAAGAAAAGAGAAGAGAGGGAGGAATTTGAAAAGTTTCCCAGGATCGATTTCCTCAAAGCATGGCCAAGGCCACCTCCTCCACCCCTGATGAGAGATAACCCAGCCCTTCCCGGCAGCCCCTTGCCAGAGGCCAGCAATAACTCAGGGAGGAGATGTGACACCAGCATCCAGACGATGTCTGCCTCGTTACTGAGGAGTGACAAACGGCGGCGCAAACAGTAAGAGCAGCAAATTCAGTAATTGCTCTCATCGACTGTATTAAACTCTTGTCAACCATCTTAAACTGAGACAGCTAAGTGCAGCAGTTCTTCGGGTGTCCCTGGTCAACACCCGGGCTCCATCCATCCAGCGGGAGAGGGGAAACTGGCTGCCTCGAAATCCCACCAAGCATAAATGAAAGCTCAAAAAGGGGCACGGCTGCATTCCCAGCACTTGACATGGCAAGGACCCGCTCCTGGCTGGGATAACCTTCCCCACAGTCTCCTGCACAAGGCAGGGATGGAGACCAGCACCTCCAAATGGGGCTTGCAGAAGCCAAGCCGCACTACTGGGAGTTGCTTGAACCCAGCAGAGATAAATACCAGGGAGGCGTGAGGGAAATCTCTGCCTAGAAACCCATAGCACCTCTCCTTTGTCACCCAATTTTCTCATGATTAGAGCCCTCACTTGGGGCAGAGGAGCCCAGATTCCAAACCTCCATCTCCATGAGGGTTTTCAACACATTGCATCCAGTAGATAACTGCACCGGTGCCCGTTCCTGGCATTTTAACCCCTTCCCACTATCTGCTGGGCTGTAGTCTTCAACTCGTGAATATTCACCATTGGTTCAAATCTCTGCAGGCAGGAGAAGAAAACCACCAGCAGAGTTTGCCAAAGATTCAGTGAACCTGGTCCGTCGCTGTCTGGGTGGGGAAGGATCCAAGGCATTTACGGAGCTGAGAGCCACTTTATAGCTAAGCACAACGCTCATTCTTCTGGAAAAGAGCAAAGCTAAAGCTTTTAAATAACCTAGCATCCCCTTGGTCTGCTTATCCCCGCTAGATTTCTCCCTGGGGTGCTCCTGGCCACCTCTCTGCTGCAATCAAAGCCCAAAGGGCTTCTCCCGGTTGTCTGCTATGGTTAAAGGAGCAGGTTTTTCAGCAGAGGGGATAGGGATGGTCCCAGATGGATTTGGTGACTATTTGCAGAATGCCAACAAAAAATGTGGATCAAAACCCATGGGATGTTTCTATTAAAATTCACTCAAACTGCCTCTGGCAATCTGAAATCTGTTCCTAGAAGATGCTCATTGAAGAGACCCAGTTTGTAGCAAACTCTGCCTAGGACCGAGGCAGAGCTGTGAGGGAAGAACTCAGTCTCCAAGCTGGGGAAAAGGAAGGCAAATAATTCATATATCTGTACGCGAAAGGTAGAAATACCCAGTTTAGCAAAGTCTGGGAAGTTCCCACTAGAGCTCCCCGGTTCAGGAAGGATGAGGAACTCCTGGAGAGAGTCCAGAGGAGGGCAACAAGGATGATGGGGGGACTGGAGCATCTCCCCTAGGAGGAAAGGCTGAGGGAGCTGGGCTTGTTCAGCCTGGAGAAGAGAAGGCTGAGAGGGGATCTCATCACCACCTACAAATATCTCAAGGGTGGGGGTCACCAGGACAGAGCCAGACTCTTCCCAGGGGTGCCCAGCGCCAGGACAAGGGGCCATGGGCACAACCTGAAGCAGAAGAGGTTCCAGTTGACCGGGAGGAAGAACTTGTTGAGTGTGAGGGTGCTGGAGCCCTGGCCCAGGCTGCCCAGGGGGGCTGTGGAGTCTCCTTCTCTGGAGATCTTCAACCCCCGCCTGGGGGCTGTCCTGTGCCCCCTGCTCTGGGTGAGCCTGCTTGGGCAGGGGGGTGGCACTGGGTGATCCCCAGAGGGCCCTTCCAACCTCTGCAATTCTGTGGGATTCTGGGATTCTGTGAATCACCAAACTCCTATCGATTAACCCTACAATTTGCAGACGTTGGGGCTTCCTGGAGGATCTCAGAAAGGGAAAATGGAGAAATCGGGTGATCCAGACCCAGCTCAGCCCTGAGCACCAGAAAGATGCTGAAGCAATTGTTAATCCAAGTGCAATCACTGGGATAATAAAGTTGTGGGTTGTCACAGACACATCACGTCAAACATTTAATTTCTCCTTTGGGCAGGTGGCTGGCCCACCTGAAGAAGCTGTGCTACCTCTTGACTTTGGTCAGGATTTTTGACCCTGTCCCGCCACCCACCATAGTCTCATAAACTAATTATCAGCCACATGGAATTATCATGCGGAGAGGAGGAAAAAAGAAGGGGAAAGTGCATGCTTAATTGGAAAGCTGCACTTCCAGGGGTTATGGGTAGTTTACTGCCTAGCCAAAAGGATTTATCTAGCAGAATCTCACTAGGGTCTGTCCTATCGCTGGCACTAATCAATATTTTAATTAATGACTTGGATGATGAGCGAAAGAGGAGCTAATAAAATTTCTGCCTGCTGTCGCGAGTGCTGCGGATGGCAGGATTAGAATTCAAATCATTCGCGGCAGATTGGCCTGAAATCGATAACGCTGGGATTCAACGCCGAGAGTGAAACGGACGTGCCAAGGGAGGAGGGCTGGGGTGCAAAAGCTGGTCTGTGAGAAAGGGGATGCGGCAGCCACCTCTCATACAGAGCAGCTGTAAGGAGCGGGGAAAATCAGTTGTTTCTAGGAGAAAAACTTATCATTTAGGCAAAAGGTGGAGGTGGAGGAGCAGGAAAAAAAAACTTCAATGAGGTGCCTGAGCAGAGGGTAAAGCCCTGGGAGCGTTGGTGGGAGGTTTTAACCCCATGCAGTGCTCCAGGCTTGGGGAAGGGTGGCTGGAAAGCTGCCTGGTGGAAAAAGACCTGGGGGTACTGGTCAAGAGGGGGCTGAATATGAGCCAGCAGGGTGCCCAGGTGGCCAAGAAGGCCAATGGCATCCTGGCTTGTATCAGGAGTGGTGTGGCCAGCAGGAGCAGGGCAGGGACCGTGCCCCTGTACTCTGTGCTGGTGAGGCCGCCCCTCAAATGCTGGGTCCAGTTTTGGGCACCTCACTACAAGAAAGACATTGGGTTGCTGGAACACGTCCAGAGGAGAGCAACCAAGCTGGGGAGGGGTCTGGGGCACAAGTCATACGAGGAACGGCTGAGGGAACTGGGGTTATTCAGTCTGGAGAAGAGGAGGCTGAGGGGAGCCCTCATCGCTCCCTACAACTGCCTGAGAGAAGGGGGGAGTGAGGTGGGGGTCGGCCTCTTCTCCCTGGTAACGGGCAATGGGACGAGGGGGAATGGTTTGAAGCTGCGCCAGGGCAGGGTTAGGTTGGACATTAGGAAAAACTTCTTCACCGAGAGGGTTGTCAGGCGCTGGAATGGGCTGCCCAGGGAGGTGGTCGAGTCCCCATCCCTGGAGGTATTTAAAAGAAGGATGGATGAGGTGCTGAGGGACAGGGTTTGGGGGTGGGATGGCAGGGTTGGGTTAAAGGTTGGACTCAATGATCTTAAAGGGCTTTTCCAACCGAGGCGATTCTATTCTATTCTATTCTATTCTATTCTATTCTATTCTATTCTATTCTATTCTATTCTATTCTATTCTATTCCATTCCATTCCATTCCATTCCATTCCATTCCATTCCATTCTATGATTTTAGGAATGGGAAATGCAGATGCCTACCTGTCTAACCCAGCGCCACAGGGTGACTGCAACAAAAGCAAAGTCTTTTCTTAGACCAAAATATTTATGAAGACGTTGAGCCCCTTCCAGCGAAATGGAGGGGACACCTCGGGACCCCGCGGGGAAGCCGCTCAGGAGCTGGCAGGATCGCTGCTGCATTGGTGCTGCCAGCTGCGTGACGGTGAGCAAAGCCGGCAGCGACGTGTTCAGTATGGTCACAGGAAATATTTTCCCAAAGAACAGCTTTTTTTTCCGCCTGCACATCTTGTTGGTGGGTGAGAGCTAAAGCCAAGACTTTATTTGAGCGTTAAAAGGATGTCAGATTCATACAGATGTTGGTAACACCCAGAATTACATCTGGCGTGGTTGCAGATGTGAAAAGGGGAGAAAATCTCATGCTTCAAAGCAGGTGGAGAGCAGGAGAGCTTGCTTTTGGGGTTCCTGCTGTGGTCCAGCATCTGAGCCAGGTTACAGAGCGCTGCAAAGCGCTGCCGGGATTTGATCTGGCAGCACCCATGTCCAACCCCACGTGTCCTGGTCTTGTGGCTTGTTCCCCAGCCGGTGACATGAAAGACCCTGACATGGAAACGTGTAAGACAAAATCACACTTCTTGTTGGAGATGACTGCGCTGTGCGGGCAAGCGTTAAAACAGCCTCCGGCATCGGTCGGTTCGCTGCCTTGCTTTGTGGGCTTTGACCACACATCTGGGTCTGGGGATAGAAACAGGGCCACCACCCTGGGTGCTCTGCAAGCCCATGGACCCCAGGGTTTCAGCCAGGCTTCCCACCCCAGCACCAGGGGAGGTATGGGAGCAGATTTTGGGATCTGCCACTCCAGTAGCACGGACCCTACAGTGTCACAGAATCGTAGGATCGTTTAGGTTGGGAAAGACCTTTAAGATCATCAAGCCCAACCATTGACAGAGACTATCCACGAACAAGGCACTGTGAGGCTCACAGACCCTGTAATGTTGTAGCAGGTAGAGAATCACAGAATTGTTTAGGTTGGAAAAGCCCTTTAAGCTCCCCCAGCCCAACTATTTGGACAGGAGATCGTCAAGAGAAGACTGTCCTGCAGTAAACGTTGCTGTTGTCTAATGGTTGGCTTTGCTCTTGGGTTCGATCAATGACCCACTGCCGTTTGGGGTCTGCCTGGTGCATGGCAGGGAGAGGTAGGAGGCCACTGCGCTTTCCAAAATGCTGCTTTTTTTAGACAACAGGAACCAGGAAAGAAATCTCTCCGACCCCATGAAATGCCACTGCTTGCTTGGATGGGGCTTTACTTGTCAGCAGTAATTGCACCATCAGGCCAAGACCAAGGAAATCATCCCTATTAGCCATTTATCCGATGACTCCCTTCTTTGTTCCCTGTTCCGAAGAGCTGCGTGGCATTTGACTGTCCTTTTCAAGAGGTTCGTGCGTTGCCGTCCAAGTTACTTGGGTCAACATTTCCTTACAGAGCCGTGACACCGAGGTTCACGGAGGACCTGCCATTTACAAACCTTTCTTCATTCAGCTGAATCTCAAAATACTTCCAGAGGAAGAGAATTAATGAGCTACGTATGGAAGAACAACCGTCCCATCCATGGGATGCAGCCCTCTCTGGGGTGACCTTGACCTTGGCCAAGAGCATGGCGGGACGTGGGGGAGATGGCAGCAGCCTGAACGCACAAGAGTATATATAAGGGTAGAATTTGCTGAGATTTGGCCAAGATGCTGGGGCTTTGTTGTAAGAGTTTTAAGCTCCTATCATGCCTTTAAATTAAAGTGGTGTTCACCAGAATTCACTTGCTGTCCTCTGCAGAGAAGGGATGATCCCTCGCACTTCGAGGCTTACAGTTATCTCCCCATGTAGCTAAATTGAATGCGTTTTCCTGCTGATTTCCCAGTGCCCTCCCCTCTTCTCTTCCAGTGGTGCTTCCTTGAAGGTCCAAGGCAAATAGAGCAGAATAAATCAGGAACTCTCTTCTGTGTTTAGAGACAGGTTGAGTAATGATTACTCATGAAATATGAAATTCATCTTTGGGGCTTAATGTACTTATAACAAAGTTGTGCGCGAGCTTGTTGTTGAAGGCTCTGAAATTATTGTGGCAAGGGAACAACATCCTTTATCCTGCGGATCTGATAAGAGCTGACACTGCATCATTGAGCATATTCCCAGCTTCATCCTAATCTGTGGCTTTCAGGGCGCTGAAGGACAGAAGTGCTTTCAGACGGCGCTGATAAAGGCTGCCATAACATTTTAATCCTTCTCACCTCACTTTTCTAGTTAAAATGTCATTTGCTAAAGGGACCAGAACCTGAGATGGTTCCAAGCTGTGCACACCGTTATAACTTTCTGAGCAAACTTCAGTGAAAAAACAAATTCCCCAGCTAAACTTGCTGCTGAAACCTTCTCGCTGTTACATGTGCCATTAAAAAAGGTTTCCCTTTCCACCCTCCTTGTCTTCTCCTTCTCCCAGTGCCATGACCTAACTGCAGTTGGCAACTGGATGTATCCAAATAGCACTCTCATAATTTTGGAGACTTTGCGCCCATCTTAGCTGGCTGAATACGAGCCAGCAGGGTGCCCAGGTGGCCAAGAGGGCCAGCAGCATCCTGGCTTGTATCAGGAGTGGTGTGGCCAGCAGGAGCAGGGCAGGGACCGTGCCCCTGTGCTGGGCACTGGGGGGGCCACCCCTCGACTGCTGGGGTCAGGGTTGGGCCCCTCCCTCCCCGAAGGCCCTGGGGGGGCTGGAGCGTGTCCAGAGAAGGGCAACGGAGCTGGGGAGGGGTCTGGAGCCCCAGGCTGCTGGGGAGCGGCTGGGGGAGCTGGGGGGGTTCAGCCTGGAGAGGTCGAGTCCCCAGCCCTGGGGGGATTTAACAGCCGGGCAGGGGCGGTGCTGAGGGCCAGGGTTTGGGGGTGGGATGGCAGGGGGAGGGGAACAGTTGGGCTGGGGGAGCTTCAAGGGCTTTTCCAACCTTAGTGATTCCGTGATTCCATGATCTATCTCTGTGGGGTCTCCATACGCTCTTTATCTTTCTCCCTACTCTTCTCTACGCCTCTCTTTCTCTCTCGACCCCTGGAGGTATAGATACCATCTCTATGCTTTCAAGATCCTTGTGTCCTTGCCCACCATGCCAGCCCCTCAGCCCCCAGGTCACCACTTTATCCATGTCTCTGTGTTTTCTCCAGGGTTGCCTGACGGAAAATCTATCTGCAAATATTTGCAGATATCTAATTGCATCTCTCCTGCCTCCTTCACGTCCCACCTTGAAGGTCTCCCTTGAGAGCCACCTACAAACAGAGCTGAGACTGAAGGGGTGGGTGATGTGCAAACCCACCCACTGTGTCTTAGCCGGGCTGGACCCACACTCTCCCTACATGGCTGCTTGTCCTCCTGCTTGCAAAGATTTCTGAATGTCGGAGCAGAGCCTGACTCCCCTCTCCTCTCAGGCAGTTGTAGGGAGCGATGAGGGCTCCCCTCAGCCTCCTCTTCTCCAGGCTGAACACCCCCAGCTCCCTCAGCCGCTCCTCATAAGACTTGTGTTCCAGACCCTTCAATGGGAATGGAGTGGAGGAGGAAGATGGAGAGAAATGGATGGAGGGGAGGAGGAGGATTGATGGAGAGAAATGGGTCATGATAGCCAAGGACAACACTTCTTACCAGCTCTTGTGTCTATTTGCTTTCAGAGAGTCTCCAGAGAAGCAAGGCATGGAGAAAGACCTTCTCTCTTCATCCCCCATGTGTTTCCAGCATGAAGACAGGAGACACGAGGTGGTTTTGTGCCCTCAGGTGCATCCCACCCTGTGTCTCCAGGGGTCTGTGACAGAGATGCTGAGGTTGGTCTGGGTGGAAGGAGATGGGAAATGCCTGTGGGTGAAAGCACCTGTGGAAACACTAAAACCAGGTGGATCGGGATGGGATGTTGACAAACGGGGACACCGTCGACAGTGAACAAACTGGGAACACTGGGGAAAATCCTACTCCTGCCCTGCCCAATGGACACACTCCTGAACAACCCTACACAACTGCCTTTTGGTGCAGACCAACGCTGGCAATGGGAGGGCAGCAAGCAGGTGCCAGCTCATGCCCCATGAGCTGCCCTCATCCTCCTGTCCCACTGGGCAACAGGCTGGAGCCGTGCCTCACCCCAGAGCAAGGAAATGCATCAGCTTTGCCTAAGATTCATGGATGCCAAAATAAGCAAGATTTTTGAGGCAAAAGATACCCCCTACAGATCCCTTTCCAAAAAAGTTTGTCATTGCCAACGAAGAGGAATCCAAGAGTGATGGGGAGGGCCAGACATTTTGGAGCCTTCATCTTCCTCGTTGCACTAGATGTCCTGAGCAGACTGAGGATGCGCTGCTTGGCGCTGGCAGACGCATGGGTAGCAGAAGATGAGTGGGTGACATCTAGGAGCAAATGACTGAAACCCACCTGGATTGAGACAAGCATCACCTTTCTCCTCCAGGTGGTCTTGCATTGAGTACTGTTGCATCGATCTCCTACACCCAGAGCAGAAAGGGGCACAGTCCTCATGACTGTCCCCTCCAGCAGAGATGTGACACAACCACGCATCCCAGGTCTGAGCTGGGGCTCATCCCGGACTGAAGATGTTTAGGCGCAAGAGGCAACGCCTTGCTCTTGGACCCTGGTGATAATGACAGGCAAGTCCAGAGGAAATTGCAGCTTTACTGCTTCCAGAGAACTAGAGAAAAGCTGCAATTAACAGCCTGGCCTGCCAATGTCATTCCCTGAAATCCCGTCTGCAAAGTCTCCAGGATTCCTCATACCTCCAGGGAGCAGTTGCAGAAGAAGTTCTGGGAAGAGAGGACACAGGAGTGAGAAATACCTAAGAAAGCCAGGAGTCCATGGCAGCTCGAGCAAGGTATCAGCTGCAGGGAGCACGCTGCAATGCAGTAACATAGAACCATAGGATCACAGAATGGTTTGGGTTGGAAAAGCCCTTGAAGCTCCCCCAGCCCAACCGTTCCCCTACCCCTGCCATCCCACCCCCAAACCCTGGCCCTCAGCACCGCCCCTGCCCGGCTGTTAAATCCCCCCCAGGGCTGGGGACTCGACCCCTTCCCTGGGCAGCCCCTTCCAGCCCCTGACAGCCCTTTGGGGAAGGAATTGTTCCCCAGGCCCAACCTCACCCTGCCCTGGCACAACTTGAGGCTGTTGCCCCTCGTCCCATCGCCCCTTCCCTGGGAGCAGAGACCAACACCCACCTCTCTACAGCCTCCTGTCAGGACTACATCTACCAGGGATGCAATGCCTGATCTCCTGTGGGGCCTCTACCATCCCATTCCCACCTCCCTGGACCTGTCCCTAGGGTACCGGTCTCACACACCTATTTTCCTGAGGCTGAGAGCCATTGAAAGTGCAAACCATGCACAGAGCAGAGAAATGAGCCTGTGAGTGATGAGGCCCATGATAATTTTCAAGCCACAAGCATCTTTCCTTACCCCCCTACTCAGATCATAGAATCACAGAATGGTTTGGGTTGGAAGGGACCCCTAGAGGTCACCCAGCCCAACCCCCCTGCAGGAGCAGGGACACCTTGAACCACATCAGGTTGCTCACAGCCCCGTCCAACATGGCCTGGAATGTTTCCAGGGATGGGATGCATTTCAGCTTGCAAATTAAATCCCCCAAATGTAGGCATCCACATGCCTCCAGGTGCACCGAGTATTTCAGCTCCCTTTGCAGCCTAGGTTTGGCCACGCAAGCACAGCTGCGTAGTGTTATTTAAGACACTGGGGTCCTAAATATTTAAAATACATTCCTGAATACTCTGTCCAGCAAGAGCATCCCACAGACTGGCACGTCACGGTGGGTGGACACGACCTGCCATGGCTGCAGGGTCACCAAGCAGAGGCCACTGAAGAGGCTGTGATGGACCAGGTCAGGTAGCACCAGGATGGTTTTTGCCGATGATCTCTGGGAGAGGACAATGGGAGGAGGATGCACAAGGGTTAATGTGGGGCCTGCCCTGCCTCCTTCCGCCAAGAAATGTTATGGGTTTTTTTTTTCTCTGGAAATGTAAAATGATAATTGTTTTCTGGGTTCCCGGAGGGAAACGGCTCCTTCCGCTTGTTTCTGGACTGGGGAGCGAGAAGGTTGTGCAGGTGCTGGGAAATGCATGGGAAGGGGCCATTCCTTAGCATAACCCTTTGGGACCAGGAGCACATCCCACTGCGGGGTCCCCAGCCCACCCTTCCGACCCTCCCGGCCCCCTCCCGCCTTCCCTTTTCCACCGCATCCCGCAGGATGTGAACTATTCGGAGGAGCACAATATCCCTGCAGGCTGCTAACAGCCCTGCTGTGATTGTTAAGGTTTAAGGACGTGGTTCTGTAAAACAGGGCAGATCCTGAACGCGCCCTCAGATCCCATCCCATCAGGGATGCCGGAAAGCACCGGGGCTGATCCGAGCCTTGGAAGGTGATGGAGGCTTTCAAACCAGCCCTCTGATCTCTTCTGGTCCACACACAGCTTGCAGCTTTAATTGAAAAGTGTCTTTTGAGCCAGAGGACCCTCCCCACAGCCTGGGTATCCTTAAATAATAGAAAAGGAGGGAGAAATTAGGCAGCAAATGTATATATTAATAATAAATAGGGACGGAGAAAGGACTGAACAAAAGCAAAGGCAAGAGTGAAACGAGCAGAAGAAACGTGAAGGGGGAAGGGACCCAGGACACCACAGACAGCTGTGGAGGAGAAGGCTCGAGGTCCTCCTCGTCTTCATCTGCTGGGGCTCCGTCATGAACCGGGGAGCTGCTGGCTGGATCTGGGGTCAAGTGCAGCAACGCTGTGCACGCTTTCCCATGGGGACTCCTTGCTGAGATGGAGCAATTTGGGGAATAAGAGCCGGGAAAGCCTCGTCTGGCTTTTAAATCCAATGTCCCTCCACAGCTGCAGGATTTGTGTGAAGTTTTCCCCTTCGTGCAAGGGGGTTTAACTCCATCCATTAATAACTTCCATACGCTGCTGGCCAGCAAAGTGCGCTCACCCCTGCAAGGCAGAGCTCTCTGTCCTATCCAGCGGGGTAGAAATTTAAGTTATCAGGGTCCCAGCATGCCTGTGTCACCCGGGGAGCTGCCACTGCACCTCAGCTGGGCTGCGGCATCACCCGCCCTGGGGTGCCCACATCACCCACCCTGGGGTGCCCACATCACCCACCCTGGGGTACCCACATCACCCGCCCTGGGGTGCCCACATCACCCACCCTGGGGTACCCACATCACCTTCAGCATCCACCTCCATCAGCACCAAAGCATCCGGAGCAGCCCAGAGCTGCTGAAACGTGCACCGCAAACACGGTGCAAAGCAGCCCTCCTGATTCCACGCGGCTGGGTGTTTTCTGCTTAAAAAAAAAATAAAAAAATAAAAATAGTGGGGAGGCAGAGTGAAAATCCCGATCACGGGATAATCCATGCGTATAAACAAGCCTGAGCCCCAGGGCACCAGCGCTGTGCAGAGTGAAGGGGGACACAGGAGCAGGGATTTGGCTTGGAAAGGTCGGAGAGGAATCATAGAATCATAGAATTGTCTTGGTTGGAAAAGCTCTTTAAGATCATCAAGTCCAAACGTTAACCTAATCCTGCCATCCCACCACTAAACCATGTCCCTAAGCACCTCATCCATCCTTCTTTTAAACACCTCCAAGACTGGGAAGAGAAACCGTTCTCCTGGCTGTGCCTCCATGAGCTGGTGTGCCCCACTCCCTCGGATGGGGGTTCAGGACTCCGAAAAAGGCACTGACCATGAACCCAATCACATCTCCAGCGCAGCACCAAAGGCCCGGCATGAAGCAAAGCAGATGCAAACATGCCAAGCTGCGTTTCCGGGCAAGGGGAGATTCTCTGTCACTCTCTATAATTCAAGAGAGAAAAGGAAAAAAAAAAAAAAAGGAAACCACACCACTGTTTATGTGTGCTGTGCAAGGAAACGCTGCTCAACTTCCCCTTTCTTGTTGGGGGTGCTCAGCCTGGAGAAAAGAAAGCTCCAGGGAGACCTTACTGTGACCTTGCAGGGCTTAAGAGCGGCTGAGATGATAAGAAAGGTGGGGATGGACTTGTTAGCAGGGCCTGTAGCGACAGGACAAGGGGGGATGGATTTAAACTGAAGGAGGGGGGATCCAGGCTGGGCATAAGGAAGAAATTCTTTACACTGGGGGCGGTGAGACCCTGGGCCAGATTGCCCAGAGCGGTGGTGGCTGCCCCATCCCTGGACACATCCCAGGTCAGGTTGGACGGGGCTGTGAGCAACCTGATGTGGTTGGAGATGTCCCTGCCCATGGCCGGGGTTGGGCTGGATGAGCTCTGACGGCCCCTTCCCACCCAAACCCTTCTGTGATTCTATTCTATGATTCTAAAAGTCAGGGCTTCTGGAGTGGATGGAGAATCACAGAATCACAGAGGGTTTGGGTGGGAAGGGACCTTTAAAGTTGCTCTTGGGGACATTGTGATTAGACATGAGAGGGAAATTTTTCCCCATGAGAACAGTCAACCCTTGGAATAATTTCCCCAGGGGAGGGGTTGACTCCACCACACTGGACACCATCAAGCCTCAGCTGGATGGGGTGCTGGGCCATCTTGTCTAGACTGTGCTCTTGCCCAGAACGGTTGGACCAGATGATCCTTGAGGTCCCTTCCAACCTGGGATTCTATGATTGAAAATGGTTCACTTTTACAGTGAATCCTGGCCCCATAAGTCAAAGCATCTTGGAAGGAAGGATTTTCCTTTTGAGCTAATCAGCACCACCCTCAGCATACCTGGAGAAGCCAGGATCTTTCAGAGAAATGATGGAACATACCTGGAGCTTCTGAGAGGCACTGGGAATCCAAAGAGTATCCACTGCTCCCAACAAGCTTCAGCAGCTGAAAGCTGAGGTCCTTGTGCAGACACCGTAAAATCCAAACTCTTTGAAAACAAAGGTAAGTCTGAATTTCCTGTGCTGTGCAGGGCTTCAGCTGTACTAAATCCTCAGCGGAGGACTCAGGACTCAGTCTTGGAGCTTCCCAGAGAGTCACTCATCGTGGCTGAGGGCCCTGTGAGCTCTTGTTTGCAGAGGGCAGGATGGGATGCTCTGCACTTCGCCTGCAGATTTACTATGAAGAGCAGTTTCTTCACAGAATGGCAAGGGTTGGAAGGGACCTTGGGAGATCATCTAGTCCAACCCCCCTGCTCAAGCAGGTTCACCTAGAGTATGTTACACAGGACCTTGTCCAGGCGGGGGTTGAATATCTCCAGAGAAGGAGACTCCACAGCCCCCCTGGGCAGCCTGAGCCAGGGCTCGGGCACCCTCACACTCAACAAGTTCTTCCTCCCGTTCAACTGGAACCTCTTCTGCTTCAGGTTGTGCCCATGGCCCCTTGTCCTGGCGCTGGGCACCACTGAGAAGAGTCTGGCTCCATCCTGGTGACCCCCACCCTTGAGATATTTGTAGGTGTTGATGAGATCCCCTCTCAGCCTTCTCTTCTCCAGGCTGAACAAGCCCAGCTCCCTCAGCCTTTCCTCCTAGGGGAGATGCTCCAGTCCCCTCATCATCCTTGTTGCTCTCCTCTGGACTCTCTCCAGGAGTTCCTCATCCTTCTTGAACTGGGGAGCCCAGAGCTGGACCCAGTGCTCCAGGTGGGGTCTCCCCAGGGCAGAGCAGAGGGGGAGGAGAACCTCCCTCGACCTGCTGGCCACACTCCTCTTAATGCACCCCAGGATGCCATTGGCCTTCTTGGCCACCAGGGCACCCTGCTGGCTCATGGTCAGCTTGTCCCCCACCAGGACTCCCAGGTCCCTCTTGGCAGAGCTGCTTCCCAGCAGGTCAGCCCCCAGCCTGTCCTGGTGCCTGGGGTTCGACCTCCCCAGGGGCAGCACTCGACACTTGCCCTTCTTGAAACCATCCTGTCCTGGGCAGCCTGAATCCACTGGCATTTGACGTTAATGTGACCACAGTTGGAGGCTTTGAGGCCAGTGCAAAAAAAATATCTTTACTTTCTAGTAGATTAAGCAGGCAGAAATCCAGTTCGATCAGCTAAGGCCACAATTAAAATGTTGGATGGATAACAGAAGGAGTAAGCCAAGGGAAACGTGGGCAGGTCTACAAAGATTTCTCTATCTATCAATTATCAGCACCTCTCAGGATAAGGAATGGTGGGTTTAATGTTGTGAATGTGGGAAAAGTTGGTTAAAAATTAATCCCTTCTGTGATTCCGTGTAAAATCCCTGATGGGGACGGCTCCATGGCCAGGAGCAGAGAGGCTGCCATTTCTCCACTGGCCACTCTGGTGTTCCTTCGCTCCCCAGACCATCTGGGCTGTTGCCTTTAAGTCTGTTCATCTCAGAGCATGGATGGTGGGATGGGTCTGCTGCAGAGTCATGA
>JADKXX010010996.1:0-16521 GCA_017310255.1 Butorides virescens | reverse complement strand
TTCTTGTAGTGAGGGGCCCAAAACTGACCCCAGCATTCAAGGTGTGGCCTCACCAGCACTGAGAACAGGGGCATGATCACTTCCCCAGTTTGTACATAGCTTCTCCACCCACCCCCCCTCCCTCTAGAAACCTTCAAATACATGGTATGGTTATCATGACAAATAGCATCCGCTCCCCGACGATCGCCCTGCTCCAGCAGCCCGCTCGCAAAACTTCCAGACTCGTTAGTTCCTTCTATCATCACCAAAAAAACTTGGGCCCAGTGATTTCTAATGGTTTCCTTTGTGAACAGAGAATTAAATCTGACCTGCTTCGTTTGTGCAACTGTCAATGGCTTCTCACTGATGGCTTTCTCCTCCAGGTCAGTTACGTCTGATTCTCTTTAAGCTTTGACAAATGCGAGGGCTTCTGGCACAGATGAATGGCGCATCACACTTTTGGATAGCTCGGGAGCATCTTAATTGCCTTCCTCTTGTCATACATCCTCAGTCTTCCTTTCTGTGACAGCAACGTCCTCAGTAATTTCAGGACTGTCACCACGGCTCCCCAGGTGAAACTGGTTCTGGAGAACCACAACCCATTTATCTCCATGATCTTGCAGCATTAAGCCTTGTGGGGAAAACAGTGCTGTGCAGTTCCCAGATGCAGCATTCTCTTGGCCTTTCAAGGTTTAAAGGGGGCTGGTAAGAAAGGTGGGGATGGACTTTTTAGCAGGATCTGTAGCGACAGGACAAGGGGGGATGGATTTAAACTGAAGGAGGGGGGGTCCAGACTGGGCATAAGGAAGAAATTCTTTACAATGAGGGCGATGAAACACTGGAAAAGGCTGGGAGAGTTGGGGGTGCTCAGCCTGGAGAAGAGGAGGCTGCGGGCAGAGCTGAGTGTGGCCTTTCAAGACTTAAAGGGGGCTGGTAAGAAAGGTGGGGATGGACTTTTTAGCAGGACCTGTAGCAACAGGACAAGAGGGGATGGCTTTAAACTGGAGGAGGGGGGATCCAGGCTGGGCATAAGGAAGAAATTCTTTACACTGTGGGTGGTGAGACCCTGGCCCAGGTTGCCCAGAGCGGTGGTGGCTGCCCCATCCCTGGACACATCCCAGGTCAGGTTGGACGGGGCTGTGAGCAACCTGATGTGGTTGGAGATGTCCCTGCCCATGGCCGGGGTTGGACTGGATGAGCTTTAACAGTCCTTGGAGTGCAGGAGCAATACTACCCGTGGCATCCACAAGGCTTTATTTACCCTTTCCAGGCATGCACAGAGCTCTGGGTGATCTCTCCGGGGCTGACATGGTGAGGAGGTGACAGCAAGAAGTGGCACTTTGCCTCTTCTCCACTTACAGACCACGGCTGGACCGCTGGGACCAGTTTCAACATCTCGCTTCAAGGGCAACCCAAAGAGCGTCCGCGTGACAGTAAGAAGAATAATCAGAGGCCGGGAAAACATGAGCTGTTGGGAAGCAATCGGTGTCATTTAATCTGGAGGAAGGACGGCCGCGAGAAGACACAATAGCAGTCTTCAATTATGAAAAAGGTCGTTGCAAAGAGGGGGAGGATAAACAGCTCTTCCAGGGACAGGGCGAGAAGTCATGGGCTGAAATTACAGCAAGGGAGAGCCAGGCTGAGATAGTCCATGCAGCCAGAAGGAGAACACGGCCCCGGGGATGAGCGCTTGTAGAGGGAGGGAGGTTTTTATCCAGGCGTCAGCCAAGAGGGGTTTCATTGCATCAACCCTCTTTTGGGGACAGTGAGTCTCTAGCTGAGCTCTCCCAGTCCCTCCCAGTCTTGTTTTTGTCCCATCTGGCCTCACACACCCCAGACACCCACAGTAGTTTGCTCTGTGTTCGCTCCAAAGAGCCCATGAGCTGAGCACCTTATATTTTGGGGTGACCCAGCTCTGGGATGTGCTAAGGGGAGAAAATTGTGCGGGAGCCGGGAGGTACTGTTAGTTGTAGCTGCGCTCTTTGGAAAGCCGTTTGGAAATGATGGATCTGTTCCTCTGTCCAGGCTCTAAAAGAGCAGAGAAATAAATAAGGAGAGGCTGCGGGGAAGAGTTATACGAATGATTCAGGAGCCAGAACAGCACGCGCTACCGCAAGCGATGGAAGACGTCCTGGCTGGGGAGATGATTACAGTAAAGGTTAAGAGGCTGTTACATTGCTCTCTGTGCTTGCCAGCAAAGACAGGGAATGCCTGATAAGAAGGGGGGGGCTTACCCCCGGCCACTAATGGCTAGCAGATAACAAGGGCCAAACGCTGTGTGTTCAAACTGCAAAGAAGCCGTGTGGTTTGAAAGTTGAGGGTAATTAGTCACCACCATGGATTACTGAAGGATGAGGCGATTTTCCATTGCTTTGAGGAATTATGCTGTCGAAATGCTGCCGTTGCCCTCCTTGGCCATAACTGTTCCTCGTGGTCTTATGAAAATCACTGAGCCCCTGAGCACCAGGAGGTGGGAGGAGGGAGTCTCCCTTGCTGCCTCTCCCATGCTAAACCCATTGAGATGCCCTCCAGCCCCAAGGGTGGGCAGCAAGGCACAGTGGTGCCCACGCCACTGAATTTTCTCTTCCCCAAAACCTGGAGGCTTCATCCACTTCACCACTCAGGAGCAATCCCTGGTCTGTGCCACCCTGCTCTGTGTCCGAGCATTATTTGGAGAAGACCTGGCTGGCACAAGCTGGAGGACAGCTAGCAATTAAGCAGCATGGATAATTGCGGGCTGCATTTCTGAGAAGTCTGTGAGCACTCACTGTCCCCGAAGGAACTGGGTATTTCAGCATCATTTCAGTTAGAGACCTACACATGTCCTGCCTGATGCCCTGAGGATCCTTCTCAAGTGTGTTTTGGTAAGTACGGATGTTGGAAGCTGCAAGTGATGGAAATCCCCCATGGAGGAGGAGGAGGAGGTGGGATTTGTGTCCTCAGGGAGAGACAGAACAGACCAAGAGGCAAAGGGGAAGGGAATGGGACAGATCACAGCATATCTGGTTTGGGGAAGTGCCACTGTATGATTGCCCTCTTCTTCCCTTGGCATCTCTTCAAACATGGGACCTGTGGTCTCAACCATGCAGCTGTGCTTATGGGGCAGGGTGGGAAAGAGTGGCCTGCTGCAAATGGGGATGTCCTGGGGTGAAGAAGGAGCTTGAACAGAGGACCAGGACTGCAGGGCAGAGCAGTGGGAAATGAGGGATGGGGGAGACGTTGGGGGATTTGAGCTCCGGGGCAGGACAGGGAAGAGCTGTGGGGCTGCAGCCTGGGTGGGCATTCAGGTAGGAGAGGTGCAGAGTGTTAGCAGATGGCTTCCTACCCAGCAGAGATCATCAGCTGGTGATGGACATCTACAAGGCTCCTACTTTCCCCTCTCCCAACTGACAACACCAACTCCTTTGCTCCCTTCTCCTTTCTGCTGGAAATAGGGCAGCCATGCTCTAACACCATGGGTCAGAGCTGCCCAGCACGGTCCTGAGGTGAGATGGAGTGGGGCCGTGGGTCCAGCAGCGTGGTTTCACCAGCATTAATTCCGCTGCTTCCTCACCTTTTTTACAGCTGACCTCTCAGGCTTGAGTCATTCCAGCCACTCCTTTTCTCCCCATCCAAAGCCAAACGGGATGGCCCTGCTGCAAAAGGCAGAGCGCAACTTTGCTGACAACTTCCAAACCAAGTTTTGACCGTGTCCATCATCAATTAAAATGGAGATGAAACCCACCAAAAAAAGTCATTAGCAGTTTAGCAGAGGGTCAGAAAACAGGTCGTTGACTTGCTTTGTCACGGTTCCAAAATTCTCCTAAGAATAGAGCACTTGAGATTAATTGGGGGAAAAATGGATTGAAAAGTTGCAATGAAGTTGACGTCATAATTGTGAAAAAAAAATCAGGTGTTCTGCTACAGCTGTAGGTCTCCTCTCCCTGGCTTTAATTGGTGTTCCAGTCCCAGTTGGCTGTATTGAAAAAACACCTCCCATTAGAGAAGTATAATTAGCAGTGGTTTAAGAGGTGCAAACTTTTTAAAGAAAAAATGATGAAGAACCAGGCTAACTGCAACACTTTTTTTCTTTTTACCTTCTAGAAGTCGTGGATAATTGTAGCAGCTCTATGCAAGACTGAGGTCAGATAAACAGGAGAAGAGCATGATGCTTAATTGCCCAGACCCTGGAACAGTTTGGCAGCGACCTCTCAGCTGCATTGGTTGACACCAAGGAACTCATTAGCTGGGTTATCATTTAGCCATGATCTGAGCAGTGCATAAACATTTTGCAACCCTCTACGATACAGAGGTGAACTTGGTTAGAAGGAAGGAAGGCTCCAGCTCTGGAGCCCTCAGCACAAGGAGGACATGGACCTGTTGGAGCGGGGCCAGAGGAGGGCTACTAAAATGATCCGAGGGGCTACTAAAATGCTCCGAGGGCTGGAGCCCCTCTGCTCTGGGGCCAGGCTGGGAGAGTTGGGGGTGTTCAGCCTGGAGAAGAGGAGGCTGCGGGCAGAGCTGATTATGGCCTTTCAGTACCTAAAGGGGGCCCCCCATAGGAAAGGGGGGGACAAGCTTTTTAGTAGGGCCAGCTGGGACAGGACAAGGGGGGATGGTTTGAAACTGAAGCAGGGTAGGTTTAGACTGGATCTAAGGAAGAAATTCTTTACGATGAGGGTGGTG
This sequence comes from Butorides virescens, assembly GCA_017310255.1. Classification (NCBI taxonomy): domain Eukaryota; kingdom Metazoa; phylum Chordata; class Aves; order Pelecaniformes; family Ardeidae; genus Butorides; species Butorides virescens. The sequence continues at coordinate 11,877 of JADKXX010010996.1, read as the reverse complement.
AAACCCTGGCAGGGGTTGCCCAGAGAGGTGGTGGAAGCCCCATCCCTGGGACCATTCCAGGCCAGGTTGGACGGGGCTGTGAGCAACCTGATGTGGTTCAAGGTGTCCCTGCTCCTGCAGGGGGGTTGGGCTGGATGGCCTCTAGGGGTCCCTTCCCACCCAAAACATTCTATGATTCTATGAAGGCAGGGAAACCGGTATTGCTGGAAAATGGTATTTCTGCAAGAGGGGAAACTGGAATTTCTGTTGGCAAATAGCAAGGAGACACAGCCCGTCCATAGCTCCCTTGGATGGATCTTTCTATTAACAGCCCCGCGTGAGAGGCTTTTTCCAGCCTGGATAACTTCTAGATTTCCAGCGCTGCATTTAGCTTGCTCTGCAGCAACAACATCTGACCAAGGCATACAGACTCAAATTCTAATCAAATAAGTCTATGACAGCAAAATCCGGTGCTCCAGAGGCCTTGGATGGCATTTGCAATATGTGCTGGCGCCAGAACAAGCCTGTAAGGTCCTGAGCTTCCCCAGTGCTTGGAAGATGCAGCAGTGCTGAGCACGGAGCAATCTGAGGCACTGAGGAGCCCCTGCTGGGGAAAAGGGAGGAGAAACCAAGTTTCTGGGCTTCTAAGGACGTCGCTTTGCTCCCTCTGCATCGGAGACAATAATCCTTCATCGCACTGAAATTAAAGGAGTGAGTCTGGGAGTCTCCTGTGTGGACCCTGCTGACTGCAGGCTTGCAGATCGAGCTTCCCTTTGCTTGCCCCGAGCTTTCCCCAGGCCCTTTGGCTGGAACGCCCCATCCCAGCCATGCCACCACTTCCTTTTGGGTGTTTATACCCTCCAAACCACTCTGCACAGGCATCAGATTCTCCTTTGCCGTCATTCACTTCAGCTTTACATATTTAACTCTTTTAATCTTCCGCCAATAAATCACTCCCTTCTAACCCTTAATCATTTTCAATGCCGTCCTCAAAAATCCCTTCAGCGTGATGACACCCGTCAGGTACCCAGTTAATTAATGGATGGTGGATCTCTCCCAGCGCCGAGCTGCGCTTCTGCAAAACAATCTGAAAAGCACAAAGGGAGGAGAAGAGCGGGTTTAACTGTTGGATGGGGGAGAGGAAAAGCTGAGGAGCAACTGGAAGAGAAGAAGCCTGCGTTCATCTTGGAAATGGCATGGCCAAAGGGGCCGTAGGCTCATGCTGGTGGCATACATGTGGATATGGGTTTTCTGGACCTGGTGCAGCCCCATAAATTGTAGGTCGGACCTATAGTGCAGAGGCAGTGGAGAGATCTTTCGGGGACAGAAACCGTAGCACCATTCAAAGGTTTCTGTGGCACAGGGCAGTCTAAGGGATCTCATTTGGGTGGAAAACATGGGTATGGTTTGGATCCAGTGTGTAGACACATCAATGGAGGCGTCTAAGAAGTGCCTGCGTGTGTGCTCGGTGTCTGACCTCCTGTTGTCCCCAGTGCAGATGCAGTCTGCCCAGAGGAGGCCACTGGAATGGTCCAAGGGCTGGAACCCCTCTGCGATGGGGAAAGGCTGGGAGAGTTGGGGGTGCTCAGCCTGGAGAAAAGGAGGCTGCGGGCAGAGCTGATATGATAAGAAAGGTGGGGATGGACCTTTAGCAGGGCCTGTAGCGGCAGGACAAGGGGGGATGGATTTAAACTGAAGGAGGGGGGATCCAGGCTGGGCATAAGGAAGAAATTCTTTACACTGAGGGCGGTGAGACCCTGGCCCAGGTTGCCCAGAGCGGTGGTGGCTGCCCCATCCCTGGACACATCCCAGGTCAGGTTGGACGGGGCTGTGAGCAACCTGATGCGGTTGGAGATGTCCCTGCCCATGGCTGGGGTTGGGCTGAATGAGCTTTAACAGTCCCTTCCCACCCCAACCCTTCCGTGATTCTAGACAGCCATTGCTGTTGGTGGAGTCTGGAGAGCAATTCTGCTCACCCTAAATGAAGCACCTACCTACCAGTACCCCTGTCCTCCACCAGACTCAGTTCAGCTGCCCTTAGCATCCTGCTTTGTATCCAGGTCTCTTGCACAGCCAAGTCATGTCCAGCACAGCTCTGGCCACCCCTGTATGCCATTAAACCCCTGTACACGACCATCTGAATCCATGTGGGAGCCCTGGGGTATCTCAGCCATCTATCCGCACGGGGCTGAGGACACAGGACCTATGGGGACATGTGCCCTGCTAGACTGGCTGGAGGCCAGGTGGGATGCAGGAGAACATCTTCAGATTCAGGCTCTGGAATGGGCTGCCCCGGGAGGTGGTAGAGTCCTCATCCCTGAAGGTATTTAAAAGAAGGATGGATGAGGTGCTGAGGGACAGGGTTTAGTGGTGGGATGGCAGGGTTAGGTTAAAGGTTGGACTCGATGATCTTAAAGGACTTTTCCAACCAAGGTGATTCTATGATTCTATGATTCTATCTCCTGCTATCACCCAAGCCCGGGTGCCCAGCATCACTCCAAGCCCTGTGGAGTGTCCCATCTCCCCCCTTGCCCTGCTGCTGTCTCAGATGCCCTGGCAGGTTCATTTTGGCTCGCTCTGGGCAACTGCCCTCACCTCCCCGGAGCTGAACTTGTACATCCACATCGTGCGGTGAGGAGCAGCGTGGGGCTGCGCTGAGCAGAGGCTCAGAACTGGGGGCCTGATCAGATTTCCCCTGCAATAACTCATCCTCGGAGTGATTCCCCTTCTCCCAAGGCATGCCCACCTCTCCTTCCTTCAGAGAGGAGGGACCTCAAAGCGGGGCTTTGCAAGGTGGCCGAGGAATAGTGGGTGTCACATCTCTGTGCAAGGCCAGGAGTGGGGTAAGGACACTGGAACGGATACGGCTAAGAGGAAGATTTATTAACCTCTTGTTTCCTTTTTCCAGCACTCTCAAAGTCACCTACGTGCTTCTGTATCACTTCCAAAAAAAAAAGTTGCAGGTGCTGATACCATCTGACATCTCTCTGATTTACTGACAAACTGCCGGGGAAAGAAAGCGGAGATAAAGGAAGCCAATTCATCCAGCTATCCCATGCGGATGGATCCTCTGGAGACTCCACAGCTTCGTACCCTTCGGTGTAAATCATCCAAGCAGCCTCACCTGCATCAGGACCTTGGGGGCACGGCTCTGTTACAAGCCCCTCGGCTTCAAGAAAAGTCCCTGCTCAAGCTTCTGGGCAACATCACCATGGCCCGACTCAGCCCTGCCTTCCCCCTTGAGAGGTGGAGGGGGGCAAAGAGGGGATTCTGCGACACAGTGGGGGTCACAGCACGGGGAGGAGTCTGTGGATGAGCTTGCTCCTCACATTTGCACCAGGTGGTTGTCCACAGCGATCTAAATGCCATGGATCTGGCCTCGAATTGCTCAGTGCCTGGAGCATCTCCCCTAGGAGGAAAGGCTGAGGGAGCTGGGCTTGTTCAGCCTGGAGAAGAGAAGGCTGAGAGGGGATCTCATCAACACCTACAAATATCTCAAGGGTGGGGGTCACCAGGACGGAGCCAGACTCTTCCCAGTGGTGCCCAGCGCCAGGACAAGGGGCAATGGGTACAAACTGAAACATGAGAGGTTTCAGTTGAATATGAGGAAAAACTTCTTTACTCTGAGGGTGACGGAGCACTGGAACAGGCTGCCCAGGGGGGCTGTGGAGTCTCCTTCTCTGGAGATATTCAACCCCTGCCTGGATGAAGTCCTGTGTAACATGCTCTAGGAGAGCCTGCTTGAGCAGGAGGGTTGGACTGGGTGATCTCCCGAGCTCCCTTCCAACCCTTGCCATTCTGTGATTCTGTGAGCTGGTAGGTTGGGGAGGTGGAAGGAGATAAGCAGGGTGGACTTGTGCTTTGGGGGTGTTGCAGCTGCACCAAACGCTTTTACCCCTTGGAGCCCGGGATGCTTGTTGGGTTGCTCATGGTGGCCCCCACCAGGTCCAAGATACAGATGGAAATCCGTAGCCTTCCCCTGATCTCTCCCCCAGCACCCACCCCCTGTGCTTTGCCTAAGTTCCTCCCCAGGCTCCTTCCAGTTTGCCATCCGCCCCCAGTTTCCCTGCCAATGTGGGCAAAGGAGCAGCAGGCAGGTCCTGGGTCTGTACCCAGGCTCTGCTTACCAGTCCTCAGGACAGGGCAGGGCTGGGCAGACGCTCGACCCAGCTTCTGGGATGTGCCAGAGCTGCACATGGCTTGACAAGACCCTGAGAATGAGACGCAACACCAGAAACAGAGCATTCCCATCTTCGAGTGGGTTCATTAAGGAAAATTGCCCATACTTTGGTGGAGACAGCCGGTCTGGTGGCTGGTCTCACGGCTAACTAGCTGACAAGCAATTGCAGAAACATCTGACAGCATCTCCACGTGTCCCTGTAAGATCCCTACCGTCATTCCAAACCTTTTACCCTTTGACGAGTATGAGAGGAGGAACATGGTCATGCAGATGTTATCCATATGAATAAGACTGTTGACCTTGCACTTGACAACTGTGCAGGCGGTAAGTCCATATATTTACTCTGTGGGCTCAGGCCATGATAATCTTCAGATTGTGTGAAGCTGTTACGTTTCTTTCAAGGGGAAAAAAAAAAAAAGTCCTCAAATAATAGCAGCCAGGAGAAAAGCTCGATGGAGAGGTCAAGGATGGGGAGTTTTGCTGGGGACTGAAAGCAACCGCAGAGGCTGAGTAGGTGTGAGCAAGGCTGCAAGGCACTCGAGAGCTAAGGACAGCCAAAAACCACTTACAAAAACAACCCTGGGGAGAGCTGGGGGAGAGCTTTGGGGATTTGTGACTTGCTAGTACTGAAAACCATGCAAGGACTTTGCCTTCAATATTTAAGCTGAAAGCAAAGGATATTTAGGAGGTCCTCTTCTGCTTGGCTCTTCTTGGGCACCCCTTCTTTGCAGCTCCCTCTGCATGGCAGCAAGTCAGACCAGTGAAACAAAATTATCCAGGTTAATCACAGAATCATGGGAGGGTTTGGGTGGGAAGGGACCATTAAAGCTCATCCAGTCCAACCCCGGCCATGGGCAGGGACATCTCCAACCGCATCAGGTTGCTCACAGCCCCGTCCAACCTCACCTGGGATGTGTCCAGGGATGGGGCAGCCACCACCGCTCTGGGCAACCTGGGCCAGGGTGTCACCACCCTCATTGTAAAGAATTTTTTCCTTATGCCCAGTCTGGATCTCCTTCCCCTTCCTTCTTGCCTTTTAGTCTGACCAGCAGGTCTTGACTCACCCATGCCAGTCTCTTGCCTTCCTTGCCTGATTTCTTACACCTGGGGTATCAGGAGCTTTTGCACTCTATGGAAAGTGTCCTAAAAGATCTGCCAGCTCTGTTCTGCTCCCTTGTCCCCAGGGACAGTTACCCAGGGGGCACTATGGACTAACTCCTTGAACAGCTGGAATTTTGCCCTCCTAAAATTCAGGGGTCCTGACCTTACTCTTTACCTGATCCATATCCCTCAGGACTGCGAACTCCACCAGTGCACGACCACTGCAGCTCAGGCTTGGGTTTTGATATCACCAATGACCTCACTTGCATTGGTGACCAGCAGGTCCATTATCACATCCCCTCTGGTAGGGCTGTCTATTACCTGGCTTAAGAAGTTCTTCTTGGTGCATTCCAGGAGTGCCTACAGCTCGCCATGCTACTTTTCCAGCAGATGTCAGGGTGGTTGAAGTCCCCCAGTGGGGATGAAAGCCTACAAGCATGATGCCTCCTGTAGCTGGAGTAAGAAGCCTTCCTCAACAGGGTCCCCTTGATCGGGCAGCCGGTAGGAGGCACCATCCACAAGGTTTCCTTTGTTGCCTTGGTCCCCGATTCTTACCCAGAAGCCTTCAACGAGCTCATGGCTATTCTTCAGGGACAGCTCTTCACCCTCTATCCATTCCTTGATGTAGAGGGCAACTCCTTCACCCCTCCTTCCTCGCTTGTCCCTTCTCAACAGCCTGCAGCCATCCATAGCCGCACTCCAGTCATGGGACTCGTCCCACCAAGTTTCAGTAATGGCAACGAGGTTGTAGCTTTCTAGCAGCACGGTGGCTTCCAACTCCTCCTATTTGTCACCCGTGCTGCGTGCATTGGTGTAGAGGCACTTCAGCTGGGCTGTTGGCCATGTCACCTTCTTAGAGGAACATCCCCAAATTCCTTTGAGATGTTTCATTAGTGTTTCCCTGTTGGCTCCTATTACCCCAGGAGCCCCAGGCTTATCTCCATAAGACTTTAGGCGTGCTCCAGTATACCCAGCACGTCCCAGAGCATCAGGCTGAGGGCCCTCACTAGCACCCCATCCCTCTAGCCTTGGCGTGTCACCCCACAGCTTGTCATGGGCAAGCCTGGTATTATCCCCCTTCAAGTCTAGTTTAAAGAAGAAAGAAATCCAGCCCCAGTAATCTGATTTTCATCAGGAAAACAACTCTAAGGGAGGTAAGACACCCTCCAAGGTTTACTGGGCCAGCAGCGGGCTGGTGAGATAAGGGGGGGATGTGTGTGTGTCTGCTTTAATCAGCCCCTGGACAAACCACATGTGTGCTCACCCCTGTGCAGAGGAAGAAGATGGGCTTTGCAGGCAAATGGGGTTACCTCAGCGGCATGCCTGGTTCTCCCATCAATCTTCCCTCCTCCCAGAAAATAGACACCAAAGCAAATACTGGCTCACTGGTCAAATGGAGGACAGGGCTGTCTGGGCATATCACTCCTGTTTGTGTTGGTTTTTAAAGAATTATGTCATGATGCCATCAGAGGAAGCCAGAAACAGAGCAGGAGCATTTCAGGTAGACCCAGATCGATGCATGAGAGGTCTTGAGAGGGGATAAGCAGGGGACCACAGCTGGTGGGAAGCTGGGAAGATGGATGCTCAAGGAAGGGATAATCACCTCTCCTGAAGAAGTTAAGTGCTGTGGCATGGACAGGGCTTGAGGCAGCCATTCCCAGAGATTCCCACTTCCACTTGCACCTCCAGATTCATGAGCCTGCTGTGGACCCTGGCTGCTCATCAGGAGTATCTGCTCTGAGGGGAACAAGGAGGCAGGACCTGTGTCCTCTCCTCCTGGGCCAGCTGCCCTGAAGGGTGATGTCAAGCCTGGTTATATCTCCTTTAGCTGTTTCTCCTCCACTCTTACCTTCTGTTTCTCTCCACCGTAAGACCCTCATGGCAGGTGGTGGCTTCTTCTTTTACTCCAGATAGAGTATTGGGGCAAAACCCAAAGAAGCAGCCTGTTAACAGCTTTTGGGATGGAAGCTGCCAAGCTGGTAGAAGAGATGGCACGACTCCTCGCGTCCGCAGGTGGACACCCATCCCTGCCAGCGCACGCTGCTCTGAGGATGCACAGCACCTTCATCCCAATGGGATGTGCTCGTGCTCCTTTAACACCATGATCTTAACACTTGACTGCCAAGAACCCTCCTGATGTCTTGATTTCACAAGTGACCACCATTTCCCACAAAAATCCTATTGCTTTTGCTGATGTTCCCTGCCTCTGACCCTATTTTCTCCTTTCTCTGGGTACCCTCCAGCCTCTTACCTGGTGGAGAGCTTTCTTGGTAGTATCTGCTATAGGAATACTCCTGCCTTTGCACACAGGGATCTTAAAGTGTGTGGGGAAAACACTTGAGGACCGGCAACTAGACCGTCCTTGAGCCCCTTCTTGGACACCACATACCTCACAGATACATCCAAGCCAGCCATGCGCACACCTTCCTCCTCTCCCGACAGTGTTTAACCAGGACAAACCCTCCCTGGCTTCTGTCACTAAAGAGAGCAGCAGGTCCACGTGCGCTCTGCTGTTTGTGTTTGACTCTGACCAATATTTGCAAATGGCTGCACGACATCTCATCTGGTTAACCCATGAGCTGTTGCAGTCGGTGCTGTGTCCCATGACGGTGTAGAGGCAGGCTCGGTCCCCGTTGGAAGCAGAGCCGTGGTTTTTATAGGGACGCTAGGGCTGCTCTCCCCAGGGAAAAGACAAAAACCAAGATGAAGGCAGCGATGGTGACTGGTTTTGTGTTGGCCTCTTGGGTTATGATATCTGAGTATCACAGAATCACAGAATGGCAAGGGTTGGAAGGGATCTCGGGAGATCATCCAGTCCAACCCTCCTGCTAAAGCAGGCTCTCCTAGAGCATGTTACACAGGACTTCATCCAGGCGGGGGTTGAAGATCTCCAGAGAAGGAGACTCCACAGCCCCCCTGGGCAGCCTGGGACAGGGCTCGGGCACCCTCACACTCAACAAGTTCTTCCTCCCGTTCAACTGGAACCTCTTCTGCTTCAGTTTGTGCCCATGGCCCCTTGTCCTGGCGCTGGGCACCACTGGGAAGAGTCTGGCTCCGTCCTTGTGACTTCCACCCTTGAGATATTTGTAGGTGTTGATGAGATCCCCTCTCAGCCTTCTCTTCTCCAGGCTGAACAAGCCCAGCTCCCTCAGCCTTTCCTCGTAGGGGAGATGCTCCAGTCCCTTTATCATCCTAGTTGCCCTCCTCTGGACTCTCTCCAGGAGTTCCTCATCCCTCTTGAACTGGGGAGCCCAGAACTGGCCCCAGTGCTCCAGGTGGGGTCTCACTGGGGCAGAGCAGAGGGGGAGGAGAACCTCCCTTGCCCTGCTGGCCACACTCCTCTTAATGCACCCAGTAAATCACTGCCCTCCTATCTGCAAGGTTTGGTGAGAAACCAGGCAGCTAAACATCACCTCTGCTCACCGTGCCGGGCTGGCAAGGTGGGGTACGCAACCCAGGGGAAGCCTCTCTGCTCCGGGGGTGTCCACTGGCTGGTGGGCTGGGTCACAGAATCACACAATGTCAAGGGTTGGAAGGGACCTTGGGAGATCATCTAGTCCAACCCTCCTGCTAAAGCAGGGTGACCTAGAGCAGGTTGCAGAGGACATCTGGATGCTACAGAGCATCTCAACCAGCCTCAGGCACTGATGTTTAGACAAGGAAGACCCAGGATGAGGTCTCAGCCCACCTCCACACATTGCATACCCTATAAAACAACCCCCCCACCTCCGTTAAACCTTTTGCACATGGGTGCCCACCCTTGGTTTGCATTTGCCTCTCCTCCTATCTTCTGAGAGGCACCAAAGGCTGATGCTGCAGCCTTGGAGCGCCCTGGGCATGCGACACCCTCTCCCTCCGGTTTATGAAACACGGGGCTGCTTCAGTCCTGTGCTTTGAAGCAGGTGGCTTAATCCTTATCAACGGAGGAGGATTTCATCAAACGAGCAGCAGTGGCGAAATGGAAATGCGAAGATACATAATTCATGACGGAGCGGCCACAATTTAATAGGGTGTGCTGAGCGGCAGGCGGGCTCGCCACCTTGTCCTCCACGCGGAGGATGATGTCGGGTCATACGGGATTAGCCAGACACAAGGGGTTTTGAAAGCCCTTTGTTCTCCCAAGCTCCCTCTGCACATTCAGAGCCCTCAGCTCAGCCCCGGCACAGGATGAGCTCCGTACCCAGAGTTACTTGCAGAACCCGCTCGGTGTCAGAAAGAAAAGGGCTTATTTACACATAAATGAGAAAGGCAAATCTCCACAATAGATGCCAGCGGTGGCAAGGAGCAAGGTGTTATTGGCAATTTCCTTCCCTGCTTTGCAAAGGCAGAGATAACCCTCAGCTTCTCCCACCCTCACCCCGCCAGGGCAGGGATCCGGCCCTGGGAAATGTCATGAATCTGCGCGATCTCTGCAATCTCATCGCATGGAATGGCTTTATTCTGGGACCGGGACGGGCACAGAGAATATGGTAGAGCCTTGGTACTGCTCCTCCTGTGGGCTCAAGGGACCGGCGGGCATCCCTGAGCATCACACAGGGCAGAGTGGGCACAGAAAAGTGCCTGAATCCCACCTGGGCTTCCCAGTTCCCTCTTGTGGGTTCCTAAATAGCCATTGCCAGATGAAAAAAGCAAATGTCTCCTTGTCCTCATTGTATAGATGGGACCCGGAGCAGGGTGAAGATGCAGGACCACAAGGGATGTGGAAGACCCCATGGAAATGGGAATGCCAGGGCAGTTAACCCTCCCAAGCCCTGTATGGGAAACCCACCACGGCTTCTTTTGGGTATCTTCTCTGCATTAGGGAAGGCAAACCCTGGGGTGGTTTTTTTCCAATGGGGAATGTGGGAAGGATGAAAAACCCAGTCTAGTATCTCCCCCTCTATTCCCACTGGAAATACCAAAATAACCTTCCAGGTTCTTCCTGACCCATCCTGAGGGAGGGGAGGTTCTGCTTCCCATGCTCAGGTTTGAGCTAAAGGTGGATTGATGACAAGTCCCTGTAGAGAGGGACGGTGGGGTGGGAAGGGGAGGACCCAGCACGACTGATCCCACCGGAGCTTCCCAGCACTTCATCACCCACAGTGCTGCTCCCCGGAGACAGGTTCTCTGCATGAGAAAACAAAGCTTTTGCTTTTTCTTTTTTTTTTTTTTTTTTCCTTTTTCATCTCCAAAAGGCGCTTAATTCCTCGGGTAGTTAAGAAAAGCTTTAGCACAACAGCCGGTGTGCAGAAGTGGCGCCAGCAGGGAAACCTGACCGTACTTAATCACACCGTACCTTTTTGGTAGTGACAGGGGCGACATTTCATCAGGGAACGAGCTTCCTCCACAGCAGAAGTAAATTCCTATCAGCACCGTTGCCCTCTCCAGCAGCTGATTCATTGCAGCCTGCCCAAATGAGTTTCGCAGAGTGGCCAAGCGCACATTGAGCATCATCCCCGCTGGGTTTCTGTTCTTGCTGAGGGCTCGAGAGCCCTCTGCTGTCCACCCATCCACCCCCCCTCGGATTTGTAGCACATGGGATTGGGGGTTTGCTGCTCTTCACCAGCTCCAGAGCCTAAGGCTGAAGGTCTGGGGTGGACACGGTGGGTGGAGATTGATGTGCTTGGAGAGATTCATCATGTCCCCAGCAGTGCTGCATTAAAAATGGGTTCATGTGGCTTCCAAGAATTTGCCCAAGGTAGGGAAGGAGCCTGATGGGGCTTTCTGGTGCCCAACACAAAACCCTCCAAAGCCCCTGAGGTCTAGGCAGTTCTTTCTCCTGCACAAGCATCACGTTCCCTTGTACCCAGTTGGTCTCCATCACTAATCACCTGCAACAGCTACACTCCAGCCATGCAGGATTCTCTACAACAGAGCTGATGAGCTTCTCTGGGCCATCAAGATCATCCTGGCTTTGGCAGACGCTGTAATGCATTCTCCTTTGGTCATGGAGAAAGCTCCCTCTGGACGGCAAGAGTGTTTCTGTGTTCCCCAGCCACCAAGGCTTTCATGGCTGGGAGTCTGCCTCCAATGTCAACACTCAACTGGAATACTCTCCATTTGGCCTTATGCTAGATAATCTTAGAAATTATAAATGAATAATTAATACGATGTTCATCTATAGCATAACAAATGTGTATAAAATGCTCATAATGCATGCAGAGGTGCTACCCAAGTCGGATAACCTGTACAGTTAGCAGCACAAAGGTTGTCATCTCATTCTAGTTGTTTTATATATCGTTTTAGCTCGTTTACACGCGCACAGAAACCCCGGTGAGGCTACGATTGCTATGGCTGTGCTAGTGTTACGGCAACAGCGAGCGTGGCTCGCCGGACTGCAGGGCAGGTTTGGCTGGATTCAATCATTCATATCTGTGTAAAACTGGCCTAAATGGCGAGAGGGAGGATTAAACACAAAGTCGTCCCTCGAGCCGCAATTACTCGCTCATGCTGGCTGCATTACCTTAGGCAGCAATGAGACTTTTACTGTTTGTTTTATTAGTAGTCCATAAAAGCCTCGTTAGGCAGTTCCCTTGGTAATATATTATTTATATGTGACACCTCCTTATTTGGAGCGATTGGCTCCCTTTTCTGGCCCATTCTGGGTGCGTGGGGTTTCTGTTCCTCTGGAGCTGGGG
>JADKXX010010994.1:0-20620 GCA_017310255.1 Butorides virescens | reverse complement strand
CAGTTGCTCTCCTGGGAGATGCCATGACTGCTGATAACAAGATTGCTGCATGGGGCTTGCAAGATCCCTCCCTCCCACCTCCATCGAAGGATTCTCAGCCAGCTTGCCGTGGCTCGGTGAGGTTCAGACATCACCTCGGAGGAGGCAGGGTGTGTGGTGTGGCTCTTGCCCCGTTGGGAGCCGTTTGCTCTAAAAAAAGGTTTAATTAGCAACAGTCATTGTTCATGCTGAGAGGTTAATACGGCCCCTGCATGGGTTATTCATGAGTTTTCAGAGTAACTTCCATCAAAACCTTCTCGTTTTATTTTCAGCTCAGCCGGAGCTAAGATTAGCGATGGCTGGAGAGACTGGAACTGGGGGCTGGAGGGGTGGCGGGGGGCTGCGGAGCAGCTCCTTGGGGTAAAGCCTCTGACCTGTGCCTGGGTGCCAGCCCTTGGAGGACACAGGGTATTTAGGACACGAGCCCATCGCCCTTCCCTCTCCGCAGGTGATGCCCATGTCCCAGACCCTCTCTCCCAGGTGAGCGCTACCATTATTTCCATTTTTCCCACATCCAACGTTGCCAATTCCTCTTTCATGCCCAGTGCCACCATTGATGCTTTCTTTTCTCCTCCCAGCCTCCTGGGAATTGCCTATCTGCAGTTGTCCTCCAAACCCATCCTTGATCCCCCCAGCCCCAGGACGGTCAGCCAAGTCCTCAGATTGGGACCATCACAGAGAAAACTTCCCTGACAGCTCGTTTGCACCATGGCACAAGCCCCCCTGCTCAAGAGCAAGCCAAATTTTCATGGAGATCCTAAGGTCCAGTGAACACCCTGGCTTGTGGTTTCTGAGCCCCACGGCTGGATCCCATCTGGGCGATGATCCCATTTATCCGGTTCAAAGTAGGGTCTCAAAGCCCAAGGATGAGCACAGATGGTCACTCTGGATCAAAAGGAGTCATCCTCCCACCCCAGCTCCCCATGGAGCCCCAAACCCAACCTCAGCTACTCAAAGCAAAGCACAAGCAAAGACCTAGGAGACAGCATCCATCACGGGAGCACCCGGTCCTTGTCCATCCTGGGGTTAGTCCCTGGTAGATCAGGACAAGCCCAAGCTGGTTCCTGTGGCTCCCCAGCTTCCCTGCAGCCCTGCATCACCCCTGCAAGCTGCCACCACTGCTGCAAAGCCTCACCGCAGCGCTAAAATCACAGCGAGTACCTTGGCCAGACCCAGAGCACCACACTGAGCAGCAACGAGCCCCTCCACCCCTTGGTGGGCGGTGACAAGTCATAGAATCATAGAAGGGTTTGGGTTGGAAAGGACCCCTAGAGGTCACCCAGTCCAACCCCCTGCAGGGAGCAGGGACATCTCCAACCACATCAGGTTGCTCACAGCCCCGTCCAACCTGACCTGGGATGTGTCCAGGGATGGGGCAGCCACCACCGCTCTGGGCAACCTGGGCCAGGGTCTCACTACCCTCAGCGTAAAGAATTTCTTCCTTAGATCCAGTCTAAACCTCCCCTGCTTCAGTTTAAAACCATCCCCCCTTGTCCTGTCCCAGCTGGCCCTACTAAAAAGCTTGTCCCCCCCTTTCCTCTGGGCCCCCTTGAAGCCCTGAGCGGCCGCACTCAGCTCTCCCCGCAGCCTCCTCTTCTCCAGGCTGAACACCCCCAACTCTCCCAGCCTGGCCTCACAGCAGAGGGGCTCCAGCCCTCGGATCATTTTAGTAGCCCCTCGGATCATTTTAGTAGCCCTCCTCTGGCCCCACTCCAACAGGTCCATGTCCTCCTTGTGCTGAGGGCTCCAGAGCTGGACGCAGGGCTCCAGGGGGGGTCTCATCTCCAGGTGAGGTCTCATCTCCAGGTGAGGTCTCATCTCTCCAGGCTGAGAGCAGGATACCCCACTCCAGACTCATCAAGGTGTGGCTGTGCAGAGGCAGGACCGCGGTCCCCCGAGCCAGGGAAACGCAGCACCGTGCCCTTCCGCTGCTGGAAAGAGAGCCCGGACCTCACTGGACACAGAGGCCAAATTTTCCCCTCCCTGCTAGAAGGGAGCCCATGGGGTCCAAGCTCTCAGGCGGTGGCAAAGGAGCTCCTCTCATGTCATGGAGAGGCACCAAGGTGACACCTTAGCGTCGCTTATTCTGTTATTCTCGCCGTGTGACCTGGTAAATAATAACTCAGGTCCTAGGGTCTGCACCAGTACTCCTGCGATTCCCATCCCAGCTCCCCACCTCCTCCTGGGCTCATGGGTGCTGCAGAGGAGGGGAGCCCAGGCTGATGCTTTGCAAGAAAACCCGGGGGGTGGGTCCTTACCTTTCCTGGGAAAGCCCCTTTAAATGTTGTTGTCATTGCACCTCTTTCCCCACCCCGCGGGGCAGACGGCGCTGCTAACGAAGATTGAGTAGGGCAGCAGCGTCCGCATGAGAAGCTGCAGAGGACGGTAAATTTGGCTGCTTGTAGCATGCACACCACCAACAAATCTAATTGCCTTTTTTCGGAGCGGTGATTAGGGCTGCAGCAGGCTGTCACGGCTGCCAAATAAACCGGGCTTGGCAAAGCTGCCCCGGGAGGAAAGTTCAGGAGGGAGGAAGAGGGGAGGAAGGATGGAGCAGGGGGGTGTGAGATGCTGCAGGGTTGGGTGGCCTTTGCCCACGGTGCCACCTCCCCTGGGAAACATCTCCTGCGAGCGGTGCAGGATCACAGCCCACCCCAACCTCTCTCCTTCCCGTGCCGTGCAGCGTTATGGCTTCAGATGAGATTTAGCTACCCCCTAAACCCAATTAGGGGGGAAAGGAAAAGCCCTGGGATGCAGCTCCCCTTGAGTCACCACGTTGACCTCAACCATGCACGAGGCTCCGGCTCCAGTTCTCTGCCCCTTGCCTCTCCCCATGGCCTGTGAAGCATCTGGGGTTGAAGGAATCATAGAATCATAGAATCAATCATAGAATCATAGAATCAATCATAGAATCATAGAATCATAGAATCATAGAATCATAGAATCATAGAATCAATCATAGAATCATAGAATCATAGAATCAATCATAGAATCATAGAATCATAGAATCATAGAATCATAGAATCAATCATAGAATCATAGAATCATAGAATCATAGAATCATAGAATCATAGAATCATAGAATCAATCATAGAATCATAGAATCATAGAATCATAGAATCATAGAATCAATCACAGAATCATAGAATCATAGAATGTTTTGGGTTGGAAGGGAGCCCTAGGGGTCATCTAGTCCAACCCCCAAGGAAACTTCGTTAATGGCCATTACAGAGGGCTCATGGCCAGAGAGGCGGCTAATCCTGCCCGGCCGGAGGGAGGAGGGGGCTGTGGTGCTCAAACCCCAGCATCTGTAGCTTTTCCAACGCCGTTGGGTGACAGGCGTAAGGCAAGCACATGGCAACCGCGGATGGAATTTCATGCCGCGCTCAAGCGAACCGTGTTTCCTCCCACGGAGAAAATACAGCTTTTACATTCTCGAAACCCTCCCGTTAATCTTGGCACTTAAACCACAAGCTGCAAGGCTTCAAGTAGAGGAGGGGTGATGTTTATTTTCCGTAACTCGCTGTGCTCAACGCCTCCTGCGCTCTATCAGCAAGTGAGACCTTGACATTGGATAAGCGGCTGGGCCACAGACTCCCACTGTGACCCTGGACCAGGTTTTTGGGCCCAGTTCTTAAAAAGCATCGCCTTGACTGGGGGTGAGTTGGTTGCCTTAATATCTGGAGGATGGGTTCTCGTGAGTCTCAGCGTTCTCCAGGTATTTTCCCCTTTTTCCAGGTTTATGTAGGTTTGTGCTTTGCTCGTAGTGGCAACAAGCCAAGAAAGTTCCTGCAGAAGTTAAATTTTGGCACCCAAACAAAATGTTAAGAAAAGATAGCAGGTCCCCCGGTGGTTTTGGGGTGGAAGTGAGGGCATTTTCCCTTCTTGGATGGGCTGAGAAAGGGAGAAGTTTCAGGCATCACTTGGTCAGAGTTGCAGGCATGCTGGTTTTTCTAGGAAAACCAACGAAATCTCACCTCCTGAGGACTTTTTTTTGGGGGGGAAGGGGGGTATTGGTATTTCTCAGGGAGATGTTGCTACTTGTCTGGAAGGAAAGTCAGGAGCCACGCTCCTGCCTGACAATGAGTAGCTCCACATGCCACGTACATCTACAAGTGCATCCAGGTCAGGAACTGAAGGTCCTGATCCGGCAAAGTCTGAAGCTTCAAGCAATCCCACCATGCCTGAGAGCATTCTTCAGGCAGGTGCTTATGTCCCCTGGGCTTTCTGAAGTGTAAATGCACCTGAAGCCAGGCCAGGAAGGGTCCTTCATGCGCCCTGGAAGCGTGGAGATGGCTCGGCAGAAATGTCCCTGCCTTGGCACAGGTGACACGATGGACACCGGTGGCACAGGTCTTTCCCAAACACATGGGTTCATGCACTTGTGCACCCTCAGACCAGCCACAAACACGTCCGACCCCAGAGGGAGATGCTCACGTGCACCCCAGAGGCATCGCTCCCTTTTAGGCAGACTCAGCTGGTGGCTGGCTCTTTAATTTCTGCTTATCTTAATTAAGCTGCAGACGATCGAAGTCAGCTTCAGTTTAAAATATCCCACGTCTCTGATCGGCCCTGAACCGCTTCTCACTGAGCTCTCAATCCCCATGGGTCTCCAGCACCTCTTGCCTGTGTTGGCATGTCCCTTGTCCTCCGTAGCCCCATCGCAGGTGGCCCCACAGGTCTGCTACCTCGTAAAAGCATGGCCAAAGTCCATGACCTCTCCCTCTTCCCCCAAAACCTTGGGCCTCAGAGGCTGAGGACTTTGCTAGTCCCATCTCCAGCACTTCAACCCCTTGCTGCTCAGCCTTACAGGAAAGAGCGTGCGGTTTTCATCCTTTACAGTAAACAGAGCCTTAATCCAGGCCTTTAAGTCTGTCTAGATCTCAAAATAATTACAAGCAGCCTCCTAACTTGTAGGAAGTTTGATTTAAGCCTTAATGTAATGGTTTATCTGGAGAGCAGGGGGTAAGCTGGCATGGCCAATTAGGAGCCATCTGTTTTCTCCTAATCTTTTGCAGGCTTCAGACCAGCAAAGAAGAACCACCAGGGCTGGACCAGTTCCTGCCAGTCGCAAGCAACCCACCACCTCTCTGCAGGGGGCTGCCTGCAGGGCCCATGCCCTGGGGTCTTCAGGGATGAGTGGCTCCTTCCAGCCCTGGGGATAGTGGCAGACCATGGCAAGGTGTGGGTGGGTTGCTCTGGAGAGAGGTCAAGGACCAGCATGGGTCAGTGCTGGAGGGGAGGGAGATGTTTCCTCAACAGAGACGATGGAGTTGGTTGCTCTGAGCAGGACCCTGAAGGTACCTGGAGAAAGACCCTTAGAGGGTGGATGGATGGGACAACCCTGGGCAAAGAGGGATGGATGGGACAAGCCTGGGCAAGGAGGGATGGACAGATTCCTCTTGCAGAAGTAGCTGTTTCACACATTCCTCCTTACAGCACCCCAAGGGGAAGGTGCCAAGGAGCATCTTTCAGCTTGGAGAGGTGATCATGGCTGGGAGAGGAGGAGGGCTGCCGATTCCCCCTGCCCAGAAGAAGACACCAGGGACAACCATGTGTCCCCAAAGGACAGCACAAGGAAGTGGCTTTCTCTGCTCTCATTCCTCATTCAGTAGCCTCCAGGTGGGGACGGACACTGGCAGCCAGACCTGGCCCTGCTCCCAGGCCAGCTGGTCCCACACCCTTGGTGCATCACCAGAGTCGGGCAATTCTAGCAGCTCTGAGGTTAATAATAACTCTGGACGTGATCACATCAGGCTTGCTCATCCCTAAAATCTTCTCCATGTAGCAGGGTTGGTTTGGTTTGTTGTTTTTTTTTTTTTAAACTCCATTCTAAGCCCAGCATAAAAGCTATTTGGGGGCTGCTGAGTGGTATCTGCCCTCCCTGGTGCAGGGACCCTGTGGAGATGACATCTCCTCTCTGCTGATGACATCTCGTCATCAGCAGAGAGGTCCCCCAGGGAGGTGACTCAGAAAATGTCTTTGAGAAGTCAGAAGCTGGGTGTCTCCATGCTCCCCCTCCCACGCAGCAGTTTCAGAGCAGCCCTTGCTTTGATTCTCAGAAGGTTTCCTCACAACCTTGATCAAGCTTGTTGGGGTTTTATGCGCCAACCATTAAACAACAATAAAACAGTAATAACAGAAAGATCATTTACCAGATGTTATCACCTCCCTCGTCTGCATTTTCTCCTGCAAATCCTTCCGGCTGCAGCATTTTGACGAGGTGCCACCTCTGCTGCCCTGCTCGCCGTGGCATTGGTCTCTCTGGTGGCAGGGGGAAGCCCACCCTGCCTGGGTGCAAGGCTTGAGGAGCAGCAGCAGCAGCAGAGGGAGAAGAGCCAGGGCTCTGCCCCAGCCCAGGCTCGGGGAAGTTTTGGAAGGTGGTTGCCTTGTGGGTTGTTGATGACTTTGATTCATGGTGCTGGAGATGCTCCTGCAGGAAATATCAGGTTGCTGGCTCTGCTGAGTCACACCGCTGCTTTTGACAGCCATCCCTCCCTGCAAGCACCTTCCCCACCCAGCTGGGAGCCCTCTGTCCAAAACCTGCTACCCCGCTGGGTTTTGCTATCCATGGACAAGGGTGACAGCTACCAAGGGCCCAGGAGACCAGTCAGGGCTCTCCAGCCTGCCACCACACTCTCCTCAAGACCTCATGAATGAGATCTCTTGCTGCAATTTGGGCTGAAGGACAAAGACCTTGGCCAGGGATGGTGTGGAAAGGTCAGGGAAAGACTTGGAGGAGGCTTGGCGACATCGCCATGGATGGGGAGAGTTCTCCAAGAGTGGACAGTGCACGGCCCCAGCCCTGCCACTCACATCTTGCAGACCAAAGGCAAAATGGTCCAAGCTCACCACACCTCGGGCTGGTGCTGGCTGCTCCAAGCACAACTCCACGAGACCTTTCCATGGGGGGGGAGGGCAGCTTGTCCAGCCCACACCCGCCCAGACCTCTGCTGCAACCCCCGGTGACCCACCCAGGTCCCCAGCCACTCTTTTGGGGCAGCATTTATCCCCCTGAAGGAGTTGGCACTGCTGGGCTGAGTCCTGCCCACAACCCTGCAAGTCCAACCCCTTCTCTTTGCCACTTGCACATCGCACCTTGCTCCCAAGCTGCCCCTTGGGGAGGAGCTTCCCAAGAGCATCCACAAAACCACCCTGTTGCCCTTCTGAACCCTCCTCTTCCTCACAACGCTGCCAAGAACAGCGTTGAAGGCCACAGCATCATTGGCAGGTCCCTCCCTGGGCACCCTTGCAGTGGGGGGCACCACCTGGGGTGGTTTTATGGACTGCTCTGTTGGGACATGTTCTGTGTCACCTTCATTCGAACAACTCATCCCTGGGGTGACACTCAGGGGTGGGTCTGTCCTTGCTGGGCGTTGGTTTGTGAGTCTCCTAGAATGGATTTCAAGCCGGCAGATCGCTGTGGTTCATAAAAGAAAATGGGATTCATTTTTCTCCCCGGGTTTTTGCTGGGGTTTCAGTCAGCAGCGCCAAGCCAAAGCCCTTGATGTTTTACAGCTCTCACTAATGCACCGGTGCTTCCCAAAGCAAACTTATTTATGCCCGTGCCGCAGAAGGGAAGGTGGTAGGTCTCCACGGCAAGTTATTTATAATCCTGCTGATCGCTGGCCTCTGCTTTCCCCCTGAGCATCCCTTCTGCAGGCAGGAGGCAGGAGTTTTTAAACATTGCAATTAGCTCCGTTGTCACTTCCCTGCTCAGAAATCATCATCAAATCTCCCCGAGGAAGAATTCACCGTAAAACTTCTCTGCTCAGCCCAGGTTCACCGCAGGTGAGCTGCTGGGTGCCACACTCATCATCCCTCCCGAATTCAAGGTAGCCCCAAATACCATGAAAATCCTGTTGCCCACGGGAGATGAGGAACGACGTCTGAGCTATCACTCGGGTTCTCCAGGGACTGTGGGATACTGAGGTCTCGTGCTCTCCTTTACAGAGGTCTTACATTAGGTTCTCCTCACCTCTGAGGAGGCCACGTTTGCCTGGTCCCCATCCAGAGCAAGGATGTCACGGGTGAGGGTCACCCCCAGTCACCTTCTTGCAAGAGGGAGTCTTGGCATGGCCGTAGCAGCTGAGTCCATCTTACGCTGCCTTTTTTTTCTCCTTTAGACTCAGAGACCATTTATGCCACCTAAATAATGCAAACCCAGGTCCTACCACAGCGTTTCAGCAGAAATACCCTGAGGAGGCAGGGTGCAGAGACTTCCCCAGCTCACTGCACCAGGTCTGTAGCACCCCAGAGACATCAAATTTGGGTGGCCACCACCGAGCACCCCAAGGGAAGCCCAGCAGGGACTACACAACACCTTCATCCTCAGCTTATGCTAAAAACCAGCTCCATGACCCAGCAGATGAAGCACAGGCAGAGACGGGGGGAGGTGAAGCTGCAGGATCCCACCATGTCCCCCCCCCAGCTTTGTCCTCCATGGTTATCTTTTAATTTCCCATAGCAGGAAGGAAAAGGATTTGCAACAGCCTCCAGCCCACCTGCCTCACAGCTCCAAGCACTAATTTCCACCACCCCAGGCAGGGAGGTCCATCACCGTCATCATCATCATCATCATCATCATCACAGCCCCACGCTGGCCCAGGTAAGCCTCCTCCATGCCATCACCCACCCTGAAAGGATGGAGAGGGAAAACCCCAGGACCAGGTTGCAACCAAGCGGGTGTCCCCATAGCAATGGCCCCAGGTGACAGCCCTGTCCCCAGCAATGCCCGTCCCTCCGTCCTGTCCTCACCATGCCCACGGGAGGAGCTTTGAGATCAGTTCTGCCAACAGACAGGGTGAGGGAGGTTCTCCTCCCCTTCTACTCTGCCCTGGTGAGATTCTGCACCTGAAGCACTGGGTCCAGTTGTGGGCTCCCCAGTTCAAGAAAGATGAGGAACTCCTGGAGAGAGTCCAGAGGAGAGCAACTAGGATGATAAAGGGACTGGAGCATCTCCCCTAGGAGGAAAGGCTGAGGGAGCTGGGCTTGTTCAGTCTGGAGAAGAGAAGGCTCAGAGGGGATCTCATCAACACCTACAAATATCTCAAGGGTGGGGGTCACCAGGACGCAGCCAGACTCTTCCCAGTGGTGCCCAGCGCCAGGCCAAGGGGCCATGGGCACAACCTGAAGCAGAAGAGGTTCCAGTTGACCGGGAGGAAGAACTTGTTGAGTGTGAGGGTGATGGAGCCCTGGCCCAGGCTGCCCAGGGGGGCTGTGGAGTCTCCTTCTCTGGAGATCTTCAACCCCCGCCTGGCCGCTGTCCTGTGCCCCCTGCTCTGGGTGAGCCTGCTTGGGCAGGGGGGTGGCACTGGGTGAGCTCCGGAGGGCCCTGCCAACCCCTGCTGGTCTGGGATTCTGGGATTCTGTGACATTGAAACCAGGACTTCACAGCTCCACGCTCAGGTTGCCCGGGAGCCGCAGTGCCGAGCTTTAATTAAATATTCTCAAGGTGTCGGGAGCTATCGCAGGTGAGGGTGTGATTTGTCATGGCTCCATTATTAATTGTCAGCTCCGATATGAGTAAGCGTGCCTCCCCCCCCCTTCCCCTCCCCCAGTCCCAAACTTGGGAAAATTTATAGCTTTTTATTTGTTTGGTGTCATAGCAGGAGCTCAGCTGGCTGGCGATGCAAAATATCCAGGGCAGCACATGCCGGAGCAGCCCCTCCGCTGCTCGCTCCCTAATTGCATCGCTCCCTTGGCTTCCGCTTGACTGGATAATTTGGGATGATCCAGGCAGCTTCGCATCAGCCATTGCCTGGGTAGAAAGCTCAGCCCGGAGCGGGGTAGGGGGAGGCCGGCTCCCCCCACGAGCCCAGCCGCCGTCCTGCTTGCCCTCTCCGGCAGACCACGTCGTTAGCGGCGTTTCCAACCCACTCGTTAAACTCTGGAAATGGATTTGACACCCCAAAAAGCATGAAAGAATGGGGCTCTGGAGCAGCACAAGAAGATAAACAGGCCCAAAGGGCTCCAAGTGGGTGGGGTCTGCAACGAGATGACCCAACCGAGGAGCACCACGGAGCCCTTCACCTAATTACCCGTGCTGCAGCTAATTAAACAGCATCGTTATTATCAGCCGGCTCAGCCACACCAGGAGAGGGGGAATTGGTGAGGGATGGAGGCGGCTCTCCACCAATCCTATTTATTCTCCTCCTTGGCGTTGTGTTAATGGCCTGCGCTGCCGCCTTAATTAAGCACACGCACCCCCAGCGACACAGACCGGCCCCGGCCCCGGCGGTGGGTGGGAGAGATCCAGTGGATCGAATGCACAGGAAATTTTCTGGGGAGTTTCGCCCCCCTCTTTTGGCAGCTCGAATACACAAGTGAAGAATAGGATGGGATGGGATGGGATGGGATGGGATGGGATGAGATAGGATGGGATGGGATACGATGGGATGGGGATGGGATGGGATGGGATGGGATGGGGATGGGATGGGATGGGATGGGGATGGGATGGGATAGGATGGGATGGGATAGGATAGGATGGGATAGGATGGGATGGGATAGGATGGGATAGGATAGGGTAGGATAGGATAGGATGGGATAGGATGGGATGGGATAGGATGGGATGGGATAGGATGGGATAGGATAGGATAGGATAGGGTAGGATAGGATAGGATGGGATAAGATAGGATGGGATGGGATAGGATAGGATAGGATGGAATGGAATAGGATAGGATAGGATAGGGTGGGATAGGGTGGGATAGGATGGGATGGGATAGGATGGGATAGGATAGGGTGGGATAGGATGGGATGGGATAGGATGGGAAAGGATAGGATGGGAAAGGATAGGATGGGAAAGGATAGGATAGGATGGGATGGGATAGGATGGGATGGGAAAGGATAGGATAGGATAGGATAGGATAGAACAGAACAGAATAGAATAGAATCCTTTAGGTTGGAAAAGGCCTTTAAGATCATCAAGTCCAACCATTAAGGGGGTCTGTTTGTCCCGATTAAGAAATCCTTCTCAACACAGGGGTGGGTTAAGAGTAACCAGACCCCGGCCACACCTCCGACAGCCTTCCCCTCCGCTCCTGCTCCCCTCCAGGCTGGCATCCCAGATGGGGCCTCCCCAGCCTGCGCCCAGGCCCTGCTACAGACCCATCCCACGAGGGGTGGATGGAGATGGGCCACCCCATCCTCCAGCCAAGGTCCCGCCGTGGTGTTCCCATCTCCAGCACACACCGCGTCCTCCCACCGGCTGGGGGGCTGCATGGCATGGGACCATCTAAAGCCTACCCCAAACAGCGGGCAGCAGAAGTGCCAGCAAAGTGATTTACTCCTGGACACGTAGCTCCTTGGTGCCCAAAACCTTCCAGCTCCCTACAGCTCTTTCCAGCAGGTGGAGAATTTATGGGATCCTCGAGGTGCATTCCATCAGCACCTCCAGGGTGCCCCCAGCATCAGCCAGACCTCGAGCATCACCCCTTCGCAAGAGGGAAAACCTTGTGATCCCAGAATCCCAGAACGGCAGGGGTTGGAAGGGACCTCCAGAGCTGACCCAGTCCCACCCCCCTGCACATCGCCCCATTCCCAGCTGATGGGGGTCGTGTCACCCCATGAGTTACCTCCCAAGCCCAGTCTTGCTGGGGGCCACGGGATGCACTGGCTGGCCACCCTGCTCCCTGCCAGAGCCATGAACAAGAGCAAAACCAGAGAAAAGAGCCCAGCCCGACCATGACGTACTGGGTTTGCTGGTCCCTGACCCTGCGAGCCCGGAGCCGGGCTGGCACAGCTCCCAAATCCGTGGCTCAGCACACGGCTCCCATGAAAGCCGGGCAAATGAAGACCTCATCCCGTTCCTCTCTCCCGGAGCAGAGCCGCTTCCGAGCTGTTTGCAGCTGGTTGATGCATTAATGCCCAGCTCGGCAGAGCAAGGCTGTGGGAGGGGAAGAGCTCCGAGCCAGCAGCCCCATTTTCCAAGCCCTAGCCAAGGTGTCCTTGCCAGGAGGATGGTAGACCCCGGGATCACAGAATCACAGAATCCCAGAATGACAAGGGTTGGAAGGGACCTCGGGAGCTCACCCAGTCCAACCCCCCTGCCCAAGCAGGCTCTCCTAGAGCATGTTACACAGGACTTCATCCAGGTGGGGGTTGAATATCTCCAGAGAAGGAGACTCCACAGCCCCCCTGGGCAGCCTGGGCATGGGCTTGGGCACCCTCACACTCAACAAGTTCTTCCTCCCAGTCAACTGGAACCTCTTCTGCTTCAGGTTTTGCCCATGGCCCCTTGGCCTGGTGCTGGGCACCACTGGGAAGAGTCTGGCTCCGTCCTGGTGACCCCCACCCTTGAGATATTTGTAGGTGTTGATGAGATCCCCTCTCAGCCTTCTCTTCTCCAGGCTGAACAAGCCCAGCTCCCTCAGCCTTTCCTCCTAGGGGAGATGCTCCAGTCCCCCCATCATCCTTGTTGCTCTTCTCTGGGCTCTCTCCAGGAGTTCCTCATCCTTCTTGAACTGGGGAGCCCAGAACTGGCCCCAGTGCCCCAGGTGGGGTCTCAGCAGGGCAGAGTAGAGGGGGAGGAGAACCTCCCTCGCCCTGCTGGCCACGCTCCTCTTGATGCACCCCAGGATGCCATTGGCCTTCTTGGCCACCAGGGCACCCTGCTGGCTCATGGCCACCTTGTCATCCACCAGGACTCCAGGGATGAATCGTTTACAGCCGGTAGGAGGAGGGTTTGCTTTCACCTGGGGTTGTGAGGACCCTTCTGAAGCAGCGTGGGACCTCCTGATGTGCAAACCGACTGAACGCCTCTGATCAGCCCCAGCCCATGGTCATCCCACAACCTCAGTAGCACAAGAGTCCCCTCCCCAAATGATCCCATGTCACATCCATAAATTCCTTTAATCTCCTGTTCTCTCTGCACTGTTCTCCTGTCTGTGCCGCCCCTCAGGACCCTCCATGGGAATGATCCTGTTTGGGGGTTGGACTAGATTACCTCTAGAGGTCCCTTCCAACCCAAAACATTCTGTGATTCTATGACCCCATTGCGATGGGACAAGTGTGTGTGTGTGTCCCCATGCCAGGGGCCACCCTGAGTCTCAGGGCAGTGACTTTTGGGGGCCATGTCCAGCTGGCACAAATCCCCACTTCTCCTGCATCTGCAGGGGATAAAACCTCCCAAATCGGGGGGGGGGTCCCAAGCTTTCTGGGGCTGGAGAGTGCCATGGAGAGGACTCTGACTCCTTGGGAGGGTCAGCCCATGCAGGCAGACGAGCGCCGCAGGCAAAAAAACGCTGATGCAAGCAAATCCAGCACGCCATCGGGAGGAAGACTGTGCCCTCCGGACTATTTTTGGCTTGTTTTTCTTAACTATGGAGCCACTGATCTATGATAGTGTCGCTGCTGTGACTCTGCAGTTGGAATTGCATCAAGCCAGGGCTTGGAGAGAGGGTTGCGCGTGGGTCTCAGGGGACTGGTAATGGGAGGGAGCCCTTCACCTCCTGTTTACACTTTAATGCCCATCCAGGTTATTCATTATTTATTGCTAAGGTATTTATAGAGCATTACCAGCACGCGCGGCGCTCTGCAGACATTTGAGGAAAAGGTCCTCTCTCCTTCGGAGATGGCGGTATAAATAGAGCGGTTAAAAACAACACGGGCTCTGCCCCCACCCCCCCCCGTTGCCTTTGTCCCCAAGTCCTGACGAGCCGGAGGGGACATCTCTCCCCACCCTGGGTTTTGTGGTTTTTCCATGGGTGCTTTTTTTTCCTGCTGGGCTGGTGTGTAGCATTTGCTTCGTGCGTCTGTCGGGTCCTGGATACGCAGCAAACCCAAGCCTGGCTGTGGGCACCCACAGCACCCGTTCCCTGACGCCCATAAATCTGCATCCTTGTTCTCAACTTGGGGGCTGCGACATCGTGAAGCCAGCTGGCCGTCGCAATCCGGCGCTGCAGGGATTCATTTCTTTGGGGTAAAAGCCACCCTGATGACTCCAGGTCCTATGCCCGGGGGGTCCTGGTTCGCTGCCTTCACTCGTTTCCCCCCCTCTCCCTCTGCAGCTCATCATCAGGAACCATCTCCACCACCCAACAAATGCCACCATGACCATGACCAGCCCCAGTGGACCTGCCCACCTTCAGCTGAATCTGCAAGTCCATAATATTTAAATGCAAAATCTTTGGTATCATCTTAAAATAGGCACCAGTTAGCTCAGCAGGTCCAATTCCCCCCATCCCTCTGGATCATAGAATCATAGAATGTTTTGGGTTGGAAGGGACCCCTAGAGGTCATCGAGTCCAACCCCCCTGCAGTGAGCAGGGACACTGCAAACCAGATCAGATGCCGATGAATCAATCAGCAGAAGCGCGGTGGGCTGGGACGCTGTGGGATGGGTGGTGGCTGGGCTACAAAATGACCTTCACCATCTTCTAACCAAGTGGAATATGGGGTCTGGGTGCTACCAGCTGGGACACGGGAGCTGTGGAGCAAGAAAAGGAGGCGGCGTGAAGCACCCAGCTGGTGGTGGGTCTCTGACAGTGATCATCCACCCCGGGATGAGCTTGTGCCTGCAGCAATAACCGTGGCCATCCACAGCCTGCAGGGACACATTGCCCCTGCCTTGTTTTGTCTGCCCATCCCAGCCCCCCTTTTATTTCCCCCTTCTTATCTCCTCCTGCTGAGCAAAGGGGATGGGGGAAGGCAGCTTCTGCCAGGTCATGGGGAAACAGCTCGGCCATGGAGTCCCAGCCTGACCTCCAGCCCCACCGCCCATCACGTCTTTGCACCATCCCCTGGAGCAAGACACAACATCTGGGACTTATTTTCTCATTCTCCAGCACCTGGGGGCTGTCCCACATTGGGCTAAAAGCAGATTTTTACAAAATCTTCTTGCGACCACAAGAGCAAAGGAGGGAGAGAAATAACCTGGGACGAAGCAAAACCTGAAAAGGGACCTCTGGCTCCAGTGCCAAACCCCTTGAAAATAGAGGCGGGAGGGTTTTCCTGGGTGAAAGGAGTGTTCTTTCCCATGTCTTCATGTGGAAAATGTCAAAAGAAAAGGGTCCTCATTCTCCAGCATCTTTCCAAGGAGCATCCCAGAGAGAAATGAGCAATTCCAGCATCATGGGCCTGACTTTTAAAGGGATGCTGCCCTTGGCTGCTGCCAGCGTTTGCTGAGCCGCCGTTAATAGCCGGGTTCAAATGCTGCAATTCATGATTATAGGATTTCTTAGCAGTGAAAGGGCTGCTCTTACACTGGCCAGAGAACATCAATCTGCCCCAAAACGCACAGCCAGGGCAGAAAACCACCAGGTGAAAGGGACCATCAGGAATGGCAATAAAAAAAAAAAAAAAAAAGGGAGGCAGAAGAAGTGGAAATGCCCCATCCAAGAGGGCAAGAGGAGGCAGAGAGCCGCCACACGGTGAGCTCCACTCTGCTCCTTCCCTCTCTGTCCCGACACGGTTCACGACGATATCGCAACCGGCCCATCAGCTCTGCCCCATCACCGATGCCCGGGGCAGCACGAGGCTGTGTAAGAGCATAGAATCATAGAATCATAGTTTGGGTTGGAAGGGAACCCTAGAGGTCCCCCAGCCCAACCCCCCTGCAGGAGCAGGGACACCTTGAACCACATCAGGTTGCTCACAGCCCCGTCCAACCTGGCCTGGAATGTTTCCAGGGATGGGGCCTCCTCTCTGGGCAACCCGTTCCAGTGTTTTACCACCCTCATTGTAAAGAATTTCTTCCTTAGATCTAGCCTAAACCTACCCTGATTTAGTTTAAAACCATTACCCCTTGTCCTAACACAGCTGGCCCTACTAAAAAGATTTTCCCCCTCTTTCCTATGGGCCCCCTTTAGGTACTGAAAGGCCGTAATCAGGTCTCCCCGCAGCCTCCTCTTCTCCAGGCTGAACACCCCCAACTCTCTCAGCCTGTCCTCATAGGAGAGGGCTCCAGCCCTCGGATCATCCTCCTGGAAAAGCAATTCCGCCTTTCTGCTTGCAGAGCGAGATCTGAAATTGTGCCCGGGAGGAGCGCAGAGGCCAGAAAATGAATTTATTTGTCTTTTTAAATCATCTATTATATCTCCAGATCTTCCCTTCCAACCATGGCCGCGTGACGGGGGAGATGAAGGGTCATGCTTTTAGCACTGTTAATTGCCAGTTGAAGGCTGGCGAGCACCAGAAGCGTTTCTGCGCCATCCACGGTCTCCTACTCCGCTGCCCTGGGGATTCCTCCGTCGTGGAAGCGTTGGCAGGGAAATGCTGGGACCGTGGGGCACCTTACGCCCAAAGCTGTGGCTTCCATGCTGTCCAGAAACCACGAGTAGAACGCCAGCAAAAATACGTGGATGATTACAGAGTCCAAGGTATGGGGAGGAGGAGGAGGGGAGCCTTCAGCCTCCTTTCGCAGCAGTGGGAAATGAGGAGGGGTGGAGAAGGAAGGAACGATGCCCTTACCGCGAGAAGGAGCTGGCCAAAGCACCCAATGCCTTTTTTGTTCCAGCCTTCACTAAAACACCACCTGCGATTGGCCAACAAGAGCAGCACCAGCAGCAAAGAAACCAGGGTGGGACGTGGTGGGAGAGGAGCTGGGAAGCCCAAAGAGCTTCAACTCCAAAGCAGAGCCCTGCTTGCCTGTCCCCGGGCTGCAAAACCAAAAAGAACGTGGGCCATGGTGGAAGAGGGGGGAGGAGGAGCAATGTCGTGGAGCAGGTGGCTTTACACCGGTTACTGGAGACGCGGCACGAGTAATCAATTCTCCTTGGAAGCCTTCAGAAGATAACGAGGCGATGAGTAACCGTCTCTATTGATTCGGAGGAACAAATCGCATCAGCCTAACCTAATCTCGTCCTGCAACATGGTGATGGGCTCCTGGCACCGGGGCGATGCAGATCTCCTTGCCTTTAACGGCAAGAAGTCTTCGATGCTGCTTGAAATGCAGAATTATGGTCTGGGGGAGATGGTGTAGGAGGACCCAAAATCGATCCGAGTCTGACAGGGGGGCTTGTAGGGGAGCACGTGTTTGAGGGGCTCCAGGATCCAGCGTGACCATTAACAACTGGGAATGAAGAGCATCAACCTGATGGTCAATGCCAAGATGTCAGGACTGAGACTCCAGACTGGTAAAAGGGGTGGAAAACTGATCCCGGGCCATCCAGCAAGGACACAGGGATGTCACTGGAGAGAAGACAAACATGCAGGACCAACAGGATGGATGGCAAGAGGAGAACAGAAATCCAGAAGTGACCCATCCTTTTGGGGATGGAGGAAGACGGGGGTGTCCTTCTGCTCCATGGAGCACCTGGAGGCTCAGTTTAGGGCTCTGCACTTCAGGAAAACCATGACCCAGCTGGAGAGAGGTCAGAGAACAGTGGCTGGGAAGAGAAAGAGGGAAAAATATCTGTCCTCCACACCCGTGTCTGAAAGGACGGAGGTGCTGAGCCGGTTTGAGGCTGGACCAGGCTGAAACGAGGAGCAGACATGCTGCAAGAGGAGCAGAAGGACAGCAAGGGGCAGGGCAGGAGCAGTTGCAGACCCCACAGCCTTGGTGGTTCACAGCTTTGCTGGGATGAAGGTTGCATCCAGCTCCAATGCTGGGACTTCACCAGCCCACCCCGGTCCAACACCAGCCATCCCTGGGAAAGTCCAAGATGTTTGCAGCAGGCAAGGAGGGCACCATGGTCCCACCAGGCAGGAGTCCCCCATGTCCCCAAAGCCACCCTGCCGCAGTAAGGCACCAGAGCACACGTCCCCACCAAACCTTGGAGCATCTCCACCTTTCAAAGTCAAAGGGTTCAGCTCCCGTTCAGCTGCAGAGAGCCTCGTGCTCTCCCATAACCTCTAACGTCACTCACGGGCTGTGGCTTCTGGCTTTTGGAAAGGGAGCGAAGGCGTCCTGCTTCAGCCTTGGTTTTTACAGCAGATCGTAGAATCATAGAATCATGGAATGGTTTGGGTTGGAAAAGCCCTTTCAGCTCCCCCAGCTCAACCATTCCCCTACCCCTGCCATCCCACCCCCAAACCCCGTCCCTCAGCACCGCCTCTGCCCGGCTGTTAAATCCCCCCAGGGCTGGGGACTCGACCCCTTCCCTGGGCAGCCCCTGACAGCCCTTTGGGGAAGGAATTGTTCCCCATGCCCAACCTCACCCTGCCCTGGCACAACTGAGAATCATAGAATCGTTTAGGTTGGAAAAGACCTTGAAGATCATCAAATCCAACCATTGGATGATGAAGAGCAGCTTGGTGAGCACCTCCACCAGCTCCCTCAGCACCCTTGGGTGGATCCCATCCAGCCCCATAGACCTGTGTGTGTCTAAGTGGTGTAGCGGGTCGCTCACCATTTCCCCTTGGATTATGGGGCCTCATTCTGCTGCTGTCCCTGTCCCTCAGGGGGCTGGGTACGCCGAGAACAACTGCTCTGACAATTAACGATCGAAGCAAAGAACATCATTAAGTACCTCAGCCTTTTCCTCATCCTTTGTCACTAGGTTCCCCCCGCATCCAATAAAGGATGGAGATTCTCCTGAGCCCTCCTTTTGTTGCTGATGTATTTATAGAAACACTTTTTATCGTCTTTTACTGCAGCAGCCAGATTAAGTTCTGGCTGGGCTTTGGCCCTTCTCATTTTCTCCCTGCAGAACCTCATGACATCTTTGTGGTCCTCCTGAGTTGCCTGCCTCTTCTTCCAAAGGTCATAAACTCTCCTTTTTTTCCTGAGTTCCAGCCAAAGCTCTCTGTTCAGCCAGGCTGGTCTTCTCCCCCACCGGCTCCTCTTTTGGCACATGGGGATGGCCTGCTCCTGTGCCTTTAGGATTTCCTTCTTGAAGAATATCCAGCCTTCTGGACTTCTTTGCCCTTCAAGACGGCCTCCCAAGGGACTCTGTCAACCAAGCTCCTACAGAGGCCAAAGTCTGTCCTCAGGGAGTCCAAGGTTGCCGTTCTGCTAATCCCTCTCCTTACTTCTGGAATTGAAAAGTCTCTTTATTTCATGATCGCTGTGCCCAAGATGGCCTCCAACCGTCACGTCACCCACCAGTCCTTCTCTGTTCACAAACCACAGGTCCAGAGGACACCTTCCTGAGTTGGTTCACTCCAGCTGTGTCAGGAAGGTCTCCTCCACACCCTCCAGGAACCTCCGGCACTCCTTCCTCTCCACTCTATTGCATTTCCAGCAGACATCTGGTGAGTTGAAGTCCTCCCTGAGAACAAGGGCTAGCAATCATGAGTCTTCTTCCAGCTGCTTACAGAAGATTTCATCTGCCTCTTCATGCTGGTTGGGTGGTCTGTAGCAGACTCCCACCATGAGCTCTGCCTTGTGGGCCTTCCCCCCTGATTCTTACCCATCAACACTTGACCCTATCACCACCATCGTCAAGCTCCAGGCTGTCAAAACCCTCCCTAAGAGACAGGGCTACCCCACCGCCTCTCCTTCCTTGCCTGTCCCTTCTGAAGAGCTTAGAGCCATCCATGGCAGCGCTCCAGATGTGCGAGACATCCCACCACGTTTCCGTGATGGCAGCTACGTCATAGCTTTCCCACTGCACAACGGCTTCCAGCTCCTCCTGTTTGCTGCCCACACTGCGTGCATTGGTGCAGATGCACCTCAGTTGGGCTCCTGATGCCTCCACCTTTTGGGGGGGGGAAGCCCTAATTCCTATGTGACCATTCTCAGGCGCTTCCATGGTTTCTAATGCATCCATAACCTTTGCATCTTTGCTGCCGCATGGATCTCCATCCCCTACCTCCTCCTGACTGAAGGACCCTGCTAGCACACCTCCCTCAAACATTGGCGTGACACCCCCAGATTTATCTCTAGCAAGCCTGGGTTTATCCCTGTCCCCCTTCAAATCCAGTTTAAAGCTCTTTCAACAAGCCCTGCTAACTCCTGCGCCAAGATCCTTTTCCTTCTTCAAGACAGCCAGCCTGGTGTCATGTAAACCAACCCATGATCAAAAAACCCCAAATTCTTCCGGTGACACCAAGCTCGGAGCCAGATATTGATCTGCTGGCTCTTCCCGTGTCTTCCCTCATCATTCCCCACAACTAAGAAGGACAGAGAACGCTGCTTGTGCTCCTCATCCCTTAACCAGTCGTCCCAAGGCCCTGAAGCCTCTCTTGATTGCCCTTGGAATTCTAGATGCAACTTCATCGCTGCCTACCTGAAAAAGCAGTAATGATCATCATCTGAGGGCCGTAGCAGGGTAGGAAGCTTTCTCTTCACATCTTCAACCGGGGCCTCAGGGAGGCAGCAAACTTCCCTAAGAAGTGGATCTGGTCGGCGTATTGGGCCTTCCATTCCCTCCGGGAGGGAGTCCCCCATGACAACGACCCATCTTTTTGTCTTAGAATCATAGAATCACAGAATGGTTTGGGTTGGAAGGGACCCCTAGAGGTCCCCCAGCCCAACCCCCCTGCAGGAGCAGGGACACCTTGAACCACATCAGGTTGCTCACAGCCCCGTCCAACCTGACCTGGAATGGTCCCAGGGATGGGGCCTCCACCCCCTCTCTGGGCAACCTGTTCCGGGGTTTCACCACCCTCACTGGAAAGAATTTCTTCCTTAGATCCAGTCTAAACCTACCCAGCTTCAGTTTAAAGCCATCCCCCCTTGTCCTGTCCCAGCTGGCCCTAC